>JAHFZB010000538.1:0-40021 GCA_036884735.1 Huso huso
CTGTGCTACGTTCAGTTATGTGTCACTCATATGTGTGTACATATGAGGGGTTACATGGTAAGTGGAAGCATGTGAGGGTTTACAATAGTGGGCATTATTATTGCATGTAGGGGTTACATAGTGGGGTAATGACATGTATAGATTTACATGGTGGGTGTGTGCATGTAGGGGTTGCATGGTGATGCCAGCATGCAGGGGTTGCATGGTGGGCGACATGTAGGGTTGCATGACCGTGTGTGCATGTAGGGTTGCATGGTGGTGAGCATGTAGGGGTTGCATGGTGGTGTGTGCATGTAGGGTGGTGCATGAGGGTTGTGTGCATGTATAGGTGGTGAGCATGGTGGTGTGTGCATGAGGGGTTTGCATGGTGGTGGTGTCTGTGCAGGGGTTCTGTGCATGGTGGTGGTGTGCGGGGTTGCATGGTGGTACAGGGAATTGTGTTTTATGGAGGGAAAGACTGGGTAGGGGAAAAGAAAAAATGAGATGTTCGAACTTTCCCAAAATGTGTTTTAATATTAGCCAATAAAGGAAAACTTCATGTAATTAATTTTCATACATTTTAACATTTTCATTTTATTTCATTTTTTCATAAAAAAAAAAAAAAGATTTCTAGGAGAGTAAAAATACATTAACTTTGATTCAGGTATTAAGGGTTACTCTCTCAAATGAATTCACGATCCAGTTTATGGTAAACTGTGCATGGATGACTTAGAAACTCGCTGTCATTGAGTCCCCAAACTGGGTTGAATTCGAAAATGCAAAGCGGCCCAGAATTTGGGACGTTATCTAAAACCAAAGCGGACCAGAATTTGGGACGTTATCTAAAACCAAGGCGCCCAGAATTTGGGAAGTTATCTGAAAAAGCAAAGAGGCCCAGAATTTGCGACGAATAAATGAAAACAGGGGCAGTCTATATGTAAACTGTGATTACATTAGAGATAAACTAATGTATCCTCTAACAAAACTGCCATAGTGTATACATTTTATATTAAAATATATCGCGAAAACCGATTATAGATATATGCTACTGAAGAAAAAAAAGTACACCACCACAGAAAGCCAATTCTTACATTCGTGAATAACATGATAATTCATATAAAGTAATCGCCCATAGTTTGTTATATCAGTACAGTGTAATACCACATTATATTTTAATGGAAAGGTTGTGGAAATCAGATCTCTCTCGCCTGCTCTGATCACAATGTTAAAACACCTGCAAGCTTTTCCACTTGTGTGACGACATATTCATGTGATGAGACATGGACCAATCAAACGCGAGACTGTTATGTGGTTCCATCCCAAAAACCGGGCCTGTGTCATACCTCTGTTTTTTAATTAGCTGATGCGGACACTGAAAATAGGATATAGTCTCTGGCAAGGGGATTGGTAAGAGAGGAAACAGGTGAAGAAACGGGAGAAGCGCATATGCGAGAGGGTACACTGGTTGTGGATTTGTTGTTTCTTGATTTATAGCTGTTGAATGTTTTAAATACATTTGTTAAATCGGGTTCTTAAAAAAAAAACGTCAATCAATGGAATAAAATGGTTCAATAATACGTTATGTGTGGTGTGTGCCTATGAGACTGGAACATGATTATATTGTGTTTGTATTTCAGTATTACATAAAAAAGTCTCTGCGATCGTTGTGATTTTTTTATCCCACCATATCGCGATATGTAAATTATCGATATTGGTGCCCACCCCAATAAATATATTAGCCGCCTAGAGGCATCATAAACTTACTTTACAGCACAAAGGCAGTGTTCATGTTGCAGGTCTTAAGAACAAAAGAATAACACACATTCTGTATGTTGTTTGCTGGTGGCGACTACAGTACTCTCACCATCATGAACATGGCCCAAAACATCTTGTCCTTTCCTAGAATAAACTGCTTGTGTATCTCAACAGACAACTTAGCTCTTTTTTCTCCCCAAAAATCAGACACCGGCAAACTCTTCCACACCTCTTCGACTTATTTCAAAGTTGATGCTCACACAGGGCGGAACCCCCTACGTCTCCCATATGTATTTATCCCCGGCCCAAAACCGAGTTTGATAGAAAAGAGCGGGAAAACATGGCAGATAGCATTCTAGCTGCTTATTCGCATAGAAATGTAACACAAATTGAACAACTGCGGTATTTCAAGGGTGAAATCGCTTTGAGCCACTTATTTTCAAAGTTGATAATCACAGAGGGGGGGACTTCTCTAAGTCATCCGTGGTTATTTTTCCGTGCCCAAAACGGATTTTGATAAGAAAAACAAAGGGCAAACGTGACACATATGCGCATTTCAGCTTCTTCTTCGCATTCCGCAAATGTAACACAAATTGAATCAGTAACTGGGGTATTTCGGGTTAAATCGCCTGGGCCACTGATTGCAAAGTGGGGATCCTCAATGTCACCAAACAAAATGAACATTGTTTAGAGCTGCCCCTCTATAAATATCCACTGAGAAATTAGCAACCAACGTGATTTAACCTCATACAAAGCCAATCATTCAGTTTGGAGCAGATCAAAGTCTGAATAAGAAACGACCAAAATAAACAAGCGAATAAGAAGCCAACTTCAGACTCGTTTCTGTTTTAATATTTTGCCTCATGTCTTCAGGTAACAATAGCAAAAAATGATTGTCAAAGTAACTTTGTTAAAGTCTGTATTTAGTGTTCAATAGAATTAAATAACTGAAAAATGGTACATTTTCTTGTGGAGTTTATTGTAAAACTGTTTTTCTGCTTAATTGTGTTCATGTCCTAAAGCCACGTGGTTGTGGAAAAGCTGTTTGATTTCTGCAATAATTCTGAGGAACAGTGCAGAGTATTAAAACAACAACCCTTTATAAAGAATACAGAATACAATCATTCATTTTAAGAAATGAAACAGCCACAGAACCAGTACCTTCTGCAGTAGGGCCGGCATTACAAAGGAATTATAAAACAGTACTGAAAAAGTACCACAGTACCACATTCTATTGTGTAGAAATGCTGTTGATATAATTATAATACTTTACCGGAGCAGGCCGTCTCAAAAATACACAAAAACAACACAAAAATGATCCACATGATGGATATATTATATCCAGCCGAAAACACAGTCAAAGTAACTTATTTGAATGCCATATTTTAGCACTTTCTGTCTCCCTGGCGCTCACAACGCAGCTTCACCCGGCCCTGCCAAACGTAAGCTGTCTATAGTAATGTCTGTAATTCTCGAGAACTTTGAAAACAATCAGTATCCGAGCACCGAGCGCGTCATTGGTATGTAGGCAGTCATTCCACAGGTTGTACAGAACCGTTCAGACATGGGGTTACGACTCAGAAAATGCACAGCTAAAAATGAAAGTAAAAGAAAATAATGATCTTGATTTATTTATTTATTTTTAACGGTATTGTATATCTCTAAACCAATGCATAAATATTTCATTTTTGTTTAGCTTCGCAAATTTTACAGAGATTATAGCACCGATATTCAGAGCGATGCGCAACCCCCTTGCAAAATGTGTGCCTCGCCAAAAATTGTGCTTTTGCACAAAAATTGATATTTTCCAACACTGCACAAAACAGTTGCGCGAACTTGGAAAATAGCAGTTTTTTTGGTCAATTCGCAAATGTGTTTGTGCCTCGCAAAACCACCTGCGCATTCATTACCACTATAGCAGAAATGAGAAGAGCTACGCGTGAATGCGCAGAATTGGAATACTACACGACAATGGACTGTTAACAATACCCTGCCAAGCAGCTATCACAGGTGTACAGTACATACCAATATTCATCACACGAGTCGACACCAGAGGCGCCTAATTTTGTTTTGATGGGGATTTCTAAGAAGCTCCTGTAAACCTCATTTTACTGTTCAATCCTTTTCAAGTCACGGTTTTTGTAATAGTAAACCCACAAAAAATTGACAGGTGTTTCAACATAAAATATAGAATATTTACTAACTGAGCATTTATTAAGTACAAACACAAGTAGCACCAAATGGCAGAACCAGTTCCAGTTTCATTTCTGCACAATGCTGTACAGTACCTATAATTCCAGCATGCAGCTTATTAAAGGAAGTGCTAAACAAACACAAACAATAACATGTTATAATATGGGTTTGTTTATTGATAGAGATATTGACATAACTATGTTAAGTTAAACTATTCCTTGCTCGGCTTTGTTTTAAATGTAGTGCTGGATGCTAGAGAATGTTTTTTTTCCTTTTGTCATTAGACAATGCTGAGCTCAATTATCACAGCGAAACCTGGTGCTACAAGACTTTCAGAAAGTAAACCCTATTGCAGGACAATGCTTGGTGCTGATAGGATAGGTTGAAACAATAAGCACCTGCCCTCACATTGCAATGCTTAGTGCTAATTGATTGAAACACTAAACGCCAGCCCTCGCACAGCCGACTCATCCCACCACAAGAGTGTATAGCTGCAGACTGGAGACCTGTACTGCCAGTGGCTGTTCTGTGGGAGGGCGTGCGCGCGCAGCTTAAACTACGTCATCACTGAAGGCTTTACACCCCTGTCACGTGACGATATAGTACCACCCTGTTGCAAATGAGTCAGGCCTTGTAAACAAACAGTGTGCTCTCCCCTATCTATTTCTACCGTGGTTTTCTTGCTTCTGCTTTCAGCTCGCCTGCCGCGGATTCGGCCCTTGTGTCTCCCTGGTCTATGCTACACACACTGACCAGGTGTGTGACCACGAGGTTAGGGTAGACACCGTTGCATAAGATACTGAGGATTTAAAACAGAATTGTGGCAAATCTACAAAATGCGTACATAATAAAAAACCCCAGAAGAATGTTCCTGCGGACCATAGGGATTTAGTTGTGGAAGACAGCAAAGGAAAGAAGGTACAACTTAAGTGTGCAAGTACGAAGTTACTATACATATTTTGACAAAAAAAAAAAAATCATTTGAGCATTTTGGAAAGTAACTGAAAACACTTATTTCATACAGCATATCAAAAAAACGAAAGCCCCCACAAAAAAAAAAAACGACTTTACATAAAATTCAGAAACAGCTCAAAATAAGCACCAAAAAAATACAATTAATAAAACTCAAAAGCCCTAAATATATTATAGCTCACGGTGCACTCAGTGCAAGTAGTGTTCGATGCACGCTGTGTTCATTCGGTGCAGAACATGCCAATATGATGTTGAGCAAGACCGGTTCCACGCCTGTACATCCTGCAGGGCCAAGATCGCTCAGGGAGGCCAGGCACACCCCTCTGTGCGAGTGCCTGGGCGCTCAGCATGCCAACGTGGCCCTCGAGAGAGAGAGAGGTGGCCTTCAGTATCTGCGTGGCTTTTCAGCCCAGGGTGAAGGAGAACAGGTTGGAGAGGGCCATGAGGGTGAGTTCTGCATCCTCAGTGGGCGGACCATCGGCGGCTCTTGGAGCCCCAGAGCCCTCCTCCATTAACTGTCCCAGGACCCCTACTGGACATCCCCAGCACACAGGCCTCCATAGTCGCCTCCCCAACCCACTGAGGCGAGAAGGGTGAACGCGGTATACTGATAGCCCATATGGACGGTGTCCTGCATGAGGCCCCGCCCTGAGCCAGTGGCCACGCCTCCTGTCCAGGGGCAAGCTTTGGCCGAGCCTGGCTAGCCTAGCAGTGGCTCGTGAGGACAGCTGTGGCTGTCACAAGCCAGAGTTCCTGACGCGGATAAGGCGGTAGATGGTAGATACGCCAATATCCCCAGGACATACCTTTGGGCCAGCCATAGAGGAGATCTTGCAGAGATCCCACCGAACGTGAGGCGCTCTGGCATGGCTGCATTGCTCCGCGCCGGGCAGGCTCTAACCGCGAGACAGGCTCCTCAGACGTGGACCGTCACCAGGACAGTTCCGTTCCCACGGCCCGCTGGGTGACCAAGGCATCGCCTACAGGGCACACCAGCAGACACCAGCACACCATGGAGAGGGGTACTACTCGAGGTACTTTCTGGTGCCCAAAAGACGCCGGCTTCCGCCCCATCCTAGACCTGAGGCTTCTCAATTGGTTCTTAAAAGAAAGAGGTTCCAGATGCTGACTCACCATCACATTCTCCAGTCAGTCCAGCTGGGCGACTGGTTCACCACCGTGGACTTACGGGATGCGTATTTCACGTTCCCATTCATCCAGAGCACAGGAAGTATCTCCGTTTCACCTTTCACGGACGATTTATGAGATCGTTGCTGCCATTCGGCCTCCCTAGCTCCTTGTACGCTTTCAAAGTCTGTGAACGCTATCCTGGCTCCCCTGCAGCTGCAGGGGATCACCGAATAAACTATCTCGACAACGGGTTGATCTGTTCCCAGTTGCGAGAAGGAGCAGTAGCCCACACGGTGGTCGTGACAGAGCATCTGGCGAGGCTGGGCCTCACCATCAACGATGCAAAGAGTGGGCTTATACCGGTGCAGTGCACGACGTACTTGGGGCTTCGGCTGGACTCCACTACAGCTGGATCACAGGTCACTCAGGGATTTCAACAGGGATCACAGGTCACTCTCATATTGTGCCAGAAACTACTGGGTCTGATGGCCGCAGCCATATCAGTCATTCAGCTGGGTCTACTTCGCATGTGCCCGCTTCAAGCATGGCTCAATGCATTCCACCTCCATCCCAAGTGTGACAGACACCATCGGCTGACTGTGTCTCATACGTGCTCGACAGCCCTACACTGGTGGAGGACGACCTCTCACCTGCACGTGGGTTTGTGGATGGGAGTAGTGTTAAACCGCCAAGTGGTGACGACAGACGCCTCCAACTTGGGTTGGGGGCGGTCTGGGAAGGCAGAGGAGTCCGTGGATCCTCGTCGGACCACTGGACGTCCCTGCATATAAACATGCTGGAGCTGCAGTCCCAGTGCTAAGAAGTACCCATGTGTTGCTCCGGACGGACAACACAACAGTGGTGGCATATGTCAACCACCAGGGTGCACTACGGTCCCCGGGGTTGCATCGCATTGACTTCAGGCTTTTGATGTGAGCTCAGAGGAACTTGGGCAACGGACCTCTCAAGGGAGTGTCCCCTTCTGTCAGAGTGGTGACTCCACCCTCAGGTAGTGGAGCGTATTTGTGAACGATTCAGGAGGGCGCAGATCGATCTCTTCACCTCGGTGAAGACAACACACTGCCCCCCTATGGTACTCCCTCCACCGCTAGGGTGGTCCACTCGGCATAGACACCCTAGTGCACGAATGGCCCAAAGCGTTTTTGTATGCTTTCCCATCTATACTGCTGCTCCGGTCTTTCGAAAAGGTCCAGTTAAAGAAGGTAGTTCTCCCAGGTATTTAGGTGGTCCAGGAGAATCTGGTTCTCGACCTGTGGATCTCCTCGGTGAGGCGAGAGGCACTTCTTTGGCACGGCTAGAAGCCATGACCCACCCCTTGTCCATTGACAGTTATCTACAGTTTCTGCAAGAACGGCTATTTCTGCATGCCATGCCCCGTAGATTCGGTATCTCCAGGTGCGCATTTTTGGCTACCGTTTTCTTAAAGGCATCGGCGATTACGCCCTCCCAGGAGGACTGTTCTCCCCTAATGAAGTCTTGATATTGTGCTGGAGGCTCATGAAGGCCCCAGGCGAGCCCATATACTCCATAGAGTTGGAAGTACCTGTCTATGAAGACAGCCTTCATCGCGGGTATCACCTCCGCTAAGCAGGTCAGTGAGCTACAAGCGCTGTCGGTGCATGGCTCCTGCATGCGTATTTGGGATCAGAATCAATCTGTGGAACTGGAGTCTTCCTATCCACCCCCGTTTTTTTCAGAGGAGAATAAGAAATTGAATTTCCTCTGCCCAGTGTGGGCATTGAGATGCTACATGGACAGGACATGGGCTCTGGCATCATTCTGACCAGCTTTTGTCTGCCACGGGTTACGGACCCTAGGACAGCCCTCTCAAAGCAGCGACTGTCGATTGGATTACGGACAAAGTCTCGACTGCATATGATGGTGCTGGCTTGCCCCAACCTGGGAGGGTAACCACATTCCACTAGAGGGTTATCTACATCTTGGGCCCTCTTCAGAGGGGCCTCGCTGTCTGATATCTGTACTGCTGCTAGCTGGGCTACTCCGCATACTTTCTGCAGGTTCTACCGTCTTAATATGGTAGATCCTGCCTCGTCTTCAATAGGCACAAGGGTCCTAGAGGTTGCACGCTCGCACCGCTAGCCTTCAGTTTAACCTCGGATGTGCGGTAGTGAAGTGTCCCTCATATGCTGCCGTTCCTTCTCCCTCACAACGGCTCTGGTATACTATCCCATAGTCATTTTGGTGGTCGTCTTTGAATTGAAAGGGAACGTTAGTTTACCTACCGTAACCCTGGTTCCCTGAAAGAGAAGACAACCACCAACTACAAGGTCGCATCGGTCGCCCTCACGGGTTCGATGGAAAAAGAGAAATGGCTTCCTCAGGATGACGGTTTTAACCCCTCAGTGGGCGGGACCGAATGCGTCATCCCAGGAAGGGGCCTATTGGGGCAAGTTGGCCAGCTCATAGGCAGTCCTCACCGTGTCGGCTATCCACTTGGACAGCCTCTGCCTAGACAGGGCTTGACCATGGGACTTCATCCCAGGGCAGACAACACATCGTCCTGACTGCCTCCAACTTTTTGTCCTGTCAACATAGCATGCCAGGACCCTCACTGGGCAGAGTGTATGGAGCTGCAGCTCCCTGTCAGACTGGAAGGAGGTGGAAAGAAGCCTCCAATTCCACAGACTGGTTGACATGGAATGCCAAGCTAGTGTGGCAAAAGGCAGGATCGGTACGGAGCATAACCCTGGCCTCTGTAAAAACAAAGCAGGTTCTCACTAAGGAGAAACTGTGCATCTTGCTCACCCGCATTGCGAAGGGAATAGCAAGCAAGCAGTCACACGAATAATAATATTTCAGCTTAGCTGAATGCAGGGGCTTAAATGGAGGCTTCAAAAGTGTCAGGAATGCCATAAGATCCCCTGTGCCTGACTGAGCAGGTCACGGCGCTTGGGAAGTCTCCATGGCTGGCCACTCAGGAGCTGCATCAGGGTTTAAACCAGAGTCTCCTGGGACAATAAGGGGCTACGGCCTGGTCCTGCCTGATTTTCTCCAGACACAGAGCAAGGCAAGCGATGGGAAGGCAGATAACAGTTGCCTCGGCCACTGTTGTGCCAAGGCATCTAACGCTTGCAGGTCCTCATCTCCTCTTATGGAGAGCCAGAAGGGATAGTGGGTTGATTCCTGGGAGGCAAAAGATCTCTGCTGTCCCAAACCTCTCCCAAATCAGGCTGCACCTAGGGGTTCGTCTCCACTCTGAGGCACTGGGACCCTCCTTGAGAGGTCAGCTACCCAGTTTTTTACCCAGCAGTGAGAGTAGGTTTTCGTGTGCCCAGAGCAAAGCTTACGGGCCACGCAATGGAGACTGGGCGACCTGAGGCCACCTTTGTGGTTGACGTAAGCCACCAGTGTTATGTTGTCTGCACAGACAAGCACATGCCTCCCTCAAACCTTGTATGTAGCAAGGTTAGTTAAACTGCCTGCAGTTCCAAAACATTTTTGTGGAGACCGTGCCAAGGAGGGTTACACACACCTGCCATTCTACAGACTGGACGCGTCCGTGGTGACACTACCCAAAACTACGCCGAGGGGCAGATATGCCAGCTGTTTGCACCAAGAGAGTGCCTTTAGACAGTGATGAAACACCGTCAGTAGGCAGTCGTGGTTCAATGCGGGGTGAAAAAGCCCTGCTGTTGAACCAGGCTTGCAGAGGGTGCATGCACAGGAGACCCAAAGGTAGGGTCTGAGAAGCTGCTGCCATCAAGCCCATAAGTTCTGGAACATCATTACCGTGAGCACTCTGTGGAGCCGAAATAGCTCTAAACAGGTGGCTATTCTCTGCACTCTGCCATCTGACAGAGTGGACAGCATGGACCTGAGTCAAGCACACTCCTAGATAGGAGGCTGTCTGGGAAGGTGTGAGCTGGCTTTTGCATGATTCACCGTAAGACCCAAGCGTAGAAGGTGGCCGGTGACCATGTGAGCGTCTGCCTGAGCTTTGGTCTGAGGCCACCATCCCGCTTGGGCATGGAGTAGAACCTGTCCTCCAACTGGAGGGGGTCTATCATGCAACAGCCAATTTGTGCAGCAGAGCTACTACTTCCTGACAACACCACGGGCGTCCTGTGGGTCCGGTGACTGATGCTGCAGTCACGCCCGAACTGCAGTGAGTAGTCTCTGCTGGACTGAACTTATAGCCTCCGCGGCTAACAGACACAGCCGGTTCTTAATAACACCTCTGGCCGCAGGCTGTGCGGTCCCTCAGGCTGCTGGCACAGGGATAAAACAAAATCATTCTTATCCATTTATAGTACTTACTACATGCTCTAATGAAATTTACTCTTATAAGAAAATAGTTTTACTATAAGTTTACTATTATTATTATTATTATTATTATTATTTATTTCTTAACAGACACCCTTATCCAGGGCGACTTACAATTGTTACAAGATATCACATTATTTTTACATACAATTACATTATTTTTACATACAATTACCTATTTATACAGTTGGGTTTTTACTGGAACAATCTAGGTAAAGTACCTTGCGCTCAAGGGTACAGCAGCAGTGTCCCTGTCTCGCCTCAGACTCTCTCGAGGGTAGAGAGCTGCAGGTTTATATACAGTGACCATCTCCCAATTAGCAACAATTAATCAATGAATTAACTCAGGAGATGGTCACCGCCTGCATTTTAATAAGGATGCGTGACTGTCAGCTAGTTAAAAAATCACTAGCTGATCAGTCACACATCCTCACGAGGTTTTAAAACACAAAAACAATAATAAATAATAAATGGCCCGCCGTAATAAACATAAATCATAATAAATAAATAATAAACAAAGGGCGGGACACCCGCCACATGCCCCCTCTTGTGCCCAGCACACATGGCCTTAAAAGGCCACCTCCCACCTTAGTCCCCAAAGTCCCGGCTTTACAGTCCCGGTCCAGGAACGGGCAGCAGCAGGCCAAAGGGCAGGAGGCCACGGTGGGAGGTCCTCCTCCACCCCAACAACTGTAGCGGCCAGGCTGATTGTACACAGGCCGGCTCCTCCAGCCAAAGCAATCTTGCAGCCGCCCGGCGGCTCCCTGCGGGTGGCCTCCTGACCTTCCCCACCTACTCTCTGTAGCTGGCAGCTCCCTCTTCTGGGGCTCCGCCACCAATTTCCTGCAGCTAAACTGCTGCGGGGAAGCTGGTCTCTGACCTCTCCCCCATCTTCAGCCTGCAGCTCCCTCTTCTGGGGCTCCAGCCACCCACCCCTGCAGCGAAACTGCTGCGGGAGCTGGTCTCCTGACCTCCCCCACTTTTCATGGCCGGCAGCTTCCCAGGCGAAGCAGAGCCGGCGGCGACCCAATGTGAAGCAGATCTGGCGGCGACCCCAGGCGGCGATGGCAGCAGCGGACCCTCGGGAGGCGAGGGCAGCAGCGGACCCTCGGGAGGCGAACTCGGGAGGGGAGCCCCTGGAGGCGGCAGCGGGAGCTCCACATCTCCCTCGTACCCTGCAACTGGTGGCTCCACAGGCGATGCGTAGTTACAGGCAGCCCCAGGCGATGCGGAGCAGCAGGTAGCCCCAGGCAATGCGGAGCAGCAGGCAACCCCAGGCAATGCATGGTAGACATCCTTGGGCAGAGCGAGGCAGGCATCCTTGGGCGGTGCAAGGCAGGCATCCCTGGGCAGAGCGAGGCAGGGCAGGAGCAGTCCTCCCCATGGCGGTGGAGGTGGAACCAGCAGATATTCACCCTCTGCTGGTGGAGGTAGGAGAGGCAAGCAGTCCTCCCACGACGGTGGAGACGGAACCAGCAGGAACTCTCCCTCTGCTGGCGGAGGTGGGAGCGACACACAGTCCTCCCACGGAGGTGGAGATGGAACCAGCAGGTATTCTCCCTCTGCTGGCTGGTACCTGGAGTTGTGGACGTTCGACCTCCCTCTTGGGCTGTGGATGCACCACCCCCTCTTGGGCTGTGGACGTTCGGGCTCCTCCCACTGAGGCGCAGGACATTGGGCTCCTCCCACTGAGGCGCAGGATGTCTGGGCCTCCCACTCAGGCGCAGGGCGCCTCGGCCTCCCACTCCAGGTCTGTGTCCCCGCGCTGCTGCTGCTTTCTTTGCCACTTACCTTTTTTTTTTTTTTACAATTTTTTTTTTCCCCAAAACAAAAAAAAACACTATTTTTGAAAAAAACAAATAAAAAAAAAAAAACGCCTTTCCTGTTCCCGGCTCCTGGAGGGCGTTTTTTTATCCCAATGGGACACCAACTGTGACCAAGTGCTGTTGCAGTGACATAAGAACATAAGAAAGTTTATAAACGAGAGAGGCCATTCAGCCCATCTTGCTCGCTTGGTTGTTGTAGCTTATTGATCCCAGAATCTCATCAAGCAGCTTGAAGGATCCCAGGGTGTCAGCTTCAACAACATTACTGGAGAGTTGGTTCCAGACCCTCACAATTCTCTGTGTAAAAAAAGTGCCTCCTATTTTCTGTTCTGTTCTGTTCTGACGTGTAGGTAGTGATGTCACGGACCAGGAAGTAGCGCCACGACGCCAGCTATTTTATTAAATAATAAATACTCAAAAGGTTTAAACAAACACAAAACACACTAAACAAAAAGGCGCGTTGGCCAAACAAATGAGGTTTAGCAGTTGTTTAGCTTTTAATCTCTCTCTCTCTCTCTCTCTCTCACTCTCTCTCAAAAACCCGTCTCGCCTCTGACACTCTCCCAAGGATAGAGAGTTACAGGTTTAGCAACAATTAATCAGTGAATTAACCTCGAGATGGTCACCATCTGCACGAAAGACATGATGCCTGACTGTCAGTTAAATAAATCACTAGCTGATCAGTCACGATCCCAACAAGGTTTTTTTTTTTTTTTTTTAAATTTAGTCGTTGCCAATTGTTTTTATTATTTTCTCCCAATTTGGAATGGCCAATTATGATTTGAAGCTCCGCTCACCGCTACCACCCCTGCTCTGACTTGGGAGAGCGAAGACGAACACACGCTATCCTCCTAAGCGTGTGTCGTCAGCCGACCGCTTTTTTTTTCATCAATTGGACTCTGTTCATGCAGCCACCCAAGAGCTACAGCATCAGAGGACAACGCAGCTCTCGGGCAGCTTACAGGCAAGCCCACACAAGGGCGTAGGTTTGGTTTGAACATTGGTGGGGACACCATTTTTTAGGGGGGCGGAGTCGCGGTCGCTTGGGGGGTTCGGGAGAATGCCCCCCCCCGGGAAGAAATTTTTTAGGAGGCAGCTGTTAAATGGTCACTTCTGGTGGCTTGAAATGAATGCTGGACATGAATCGAGGACAATCTGATTGACATGAAGTTGGCTGGTATACACTTAAAACACTATGATAAAGTGGCCCTCCTGGAAGCTGGTTTGACATCCCTGCTATAGAATTACTAATAACATGAATTATAACCTATCCCAGCCTTACTGTAAGCTACCAATACCCCTGCCACTATAAGCATGAGCACATGCACGCTCACGTGCTCTGCCTGCCTCTCCTGTGTCTGTGCTGCTGCTCGTACCTGGGTGCATTGCTTCATTCACCTGATAAAATAATAAACTGATGCATGCCATATAGAGAGAAAATATATGGCTATGCTAACTTTATTTGCTGAGTATTACTATACAGCATTGGCCTACTATCATATCACAATGTGCCTCAAACAATAATATATCTCAAAACTGAGTCTAACACTTTCACTGTTATAATCACTAAGTCATTACAGACCTCACCTGGGTGACCCTGTTGCTCCACCCTGCCTCTGTACTGCTTTTACCAGGCTGCACTGCTTCATTCACCTGATAAAATGATAAATTGATGCATGCTGTTTAGAGAGAAAGTACAACCTGCTAACTTCATTATTTTTCATTTTGCTATGAGAACACCGTGTAACAAATTTTTTTTTTTTGGTTCCTGGTAGTAAGTGTTATTTCAATTGCTTATGCCTCAAAAGTATAGAAAATGGCTATTATTCCCCCACAAACTTTGCTTTTTGTGACCAGGACAGTGATATTTTGAAATTTACCTATTTCCAATGAGAAAACAGGCGAATTGTGTCTTTTCGTTCACATAAAGTCAGAAAAAACAATATATGAATCCAAAATTAACATGTATTTATACTAAAGTAATACAAAATGACTACAAAGATTTAGAGTGAGTAGTTTTTTGAGATTTAATGATTATAATTGTAAATCACTTCTACCTAATCAGCCCCAAATGTAGTCTCCATCATGTTCTCGTTATACTGTCCTTGGTAGCGGCGTTCAAAGTCCAGTATCCTGGTGGAAGCGCCGCCTTGCTCCTCCCAGTACTCCCATGTTCTCCTTGAATTTATCAAGATGAGCATCAAGGATATGGACTTTGAGGGACATCCTACAGCCCATTGTGCCGTAGTTCTTCACCAGAGTCTCAACCAGCTCCATAGTTTTCGGGCCTGTGATTGCCCAGGAAGCCCCGAACCACTGCGACAAAGCTGTTCCAAGCTTTTTCTCCCTTACTAGTGAGCTTCTTGGGGAATTCATTGCACCCAGGATCTTCTTTATCTGTGGTCCGACGAAGACACCGGCTTTGACCTTTGCCTCAGACAGCTTAGGAAGAAGTCTTGAAGGTACTTGAAGGCTGCCGACTCCTTATCTAGAGTTCTGACAAATTGTTTCATAAGGCCCAATTTGATGTGCAGTGGTGGCATCAGCACCTTCCGGGGACCCAGCCGTACTCATCATACTTCAAGGCCCAGCAAGGTCTTGATGCTGTTGTAATCCTCTTTGAGGTGCACCGAGTGAGCCAGGGAAGAGACGGTACTTGTTACCATTATGGAGCAGCACGGCTTTGAGGCTCTTGGATGAGCTGTCAATGAAGGACAGTATAACGAAAACATGATGGGAGACTACATTTGGGGGTTGATTCGTGAAAGTGATTTACAGTATAATCGTGAAACTTTTCAAAAACTACCCACTCTAAATCTTTGTAGTCATTTTTGTATTACTAGTATAAATACATATTAATTTGGATTCATATGTTGTTTTTTCTGACTTTATGTGAACGAAAAAAGACACAAATTCGCCGTTTTCATTGGAAATAGGTAAATTTCAAAATATCACTCCTGGTCACAAAAGCAAAGTTTGTGGGGAATAATAGCCATTTCCTATACTTTTGAGGCATAAGCAATTAGGAAATAACACTTACTACCCAGGAACAAAAAATTGTGTTACATAGTGGAATCATTATCAATTGTGTTTATTACTTTTAAATCGACATCTTCCTACTTACACTTTGACTTTTGTAAAAAAACTTCCTTATGTCCATCTTTCTTTTTTTTGCCATTCTGCTTTAGTCACCTAAAGCCAAATTGAAGTGATTAGCTAACGGAGTTGGTTGACGATATCAAACAGGCTCACGCACACTCACACTCTCTCTCTCACACACACATAATGATTAGTTGTGAAACAAGCTAGCTAGCCACCAAGGACGTGGGGTTAGCAGCTAGCAATGGTCGCTAACGTAATAACCTACTACCTACCCATTAGGTAGGTAGGTAGGTTTATTCTCTCAAACTATGTTGCTGACGAGCTGATAATACCTTCAGGATCGCGGTACCTGGCTTTCATTCAGTCAGTGGCTCACACTCATATCAGACTGACCGGCAAGCGGCAGCTTCAGATGAGCGTTCTTTCCGAATCCAGCCTAAACCAGTCTCAACCTTTTTTTTTTTTTACTCACGCCTCACTGAAATTTATTTGTATATCTGTCCCCCACCCCCGCTTAATTTGACTTTTAATATATATATTTTTTTATTACTGCCTATATAATATAGAGCGTTTATTTAGCCTCCTGGATAGTCACACTGTCCATTCAATCAAATACATATGTTCGTGTTCGCTTTTACACACACGATACAAAATATCAAGCAAGGAGTAAGTTAGTTACAAAGGGAGGAAGGAGGAGGATTGGAAATAATGCTGCACAACGCATTAACCAACAAACACAAAATAAATATCGAATTTAACTGATTATATTTGTTCTTATTTTTAAAATAAATGTGAAAAATGGCACAATATACACTGCTTAAGATTGACTAGAATTTTCCTTATTTTAAACCCAGAGAATGACCTTTCAGTCCCGAGTCCTTGTGCACTTTCACAAATAAGAATGAAAACAGCACACTCTGCTTGGTCCCTGACGCCAGTCAAGACTGAGTCCGATGTTACAGTGATGCATTATGGAACTTGTGGTTTTCTTGTCTGATTACACCCCAAAACCCACCAAACACCTACAAATCCCAGGGTGCCATTCTTTTAAAGCTATCTCTTTTTCTCTCTTAATAACTCGCTGCACTCAAAGGGCAAAATCGGAGTATCGTTTTTGTACGGCACTGTTATTATTACTCAGAAAGTTATTATTCAAACGTTCAATCGCCCCCCCCCCGGTTGAGAAACTAGGGCTTAAGCCAATCAAATTGGCAGGTTTTTTTGGAGGAGGAGCAACGAGGGATCTTTGAGAGTTAACCCTCTGTGGAGCGGATAAAATGATTTGACAAAAGACGTTTCAGATTTATCAACATTATTGGTAGGGACAATTCAACGGTCTCTTGACATTCGTAGAGATATGTCCCTACCGTCCCTAGCTAAATCTACGCCGGTGAGCCCACAGGCGCCCGGCCAGACTGCAAGGGTCGCTGGTGCGCAGTGAGCCGAGGACACCCTGGCCGACCTAACCCTCCCTCCCCCCGGGCGACGCTCGGCCAATTGTGCACCGCCCCTTGGGAGCTCCCGTCCACGGTCGGCAAAGGAATAGCCTGGACTCGAACTCGAGACGTCCTGACTATAGAGCGCATCCTGCACTCCACGTGGAGCGCCTTTACTGGATGCGCCACTCGGGAGCCCCTCTCACGAGGTTTTTAAAAACAGAAAAACAATAACAAACAACAAATCGGCTTTCGCTGTAATAAACATAAATCATAATAAATGAATAATAAACAAAGGGGCGGGACACTCCGCCACACATAGAAATACCATATGAGAGATACTCACATTGAAGTAGGAATCTATTTGTTTATTTAGCAGATGCCTTTATCCAAGGTGACTTACAGAGACTAAGGTGTGTGAACTATGCATCAGCTGCAGAGTCACGTCACTTACAATTACGTCTCACCCGAAAGACAGAACACAAGGAGGTTAAGTGACTTGCTTAGGGTCACACAATGAGTCAGTGGCTGAGGTGGGATTTGAACTGGGGACCTCCTAATTACAAGCCCTTTTCCTTAACCACTGGACCACACAGCCTCCTAATCTATGAAGAAGACCTAGGAGTTTATGTTCACACAGAAATGTCTTCATCTAGACAATGGGGAAGCTATAAAAAAAGGGAAACGATGCTCGGATATATAGTGAAAAGTGTTGAATTAAAATCAAGGGAAGTAATGTTAAAACTTTACAATGCATTAGTAAGACCTCATCTACAATATTGTGTTCAGTTCTGGTCACCTCGCTACAAAAAGGATATTGCTGCTCTAGAAAGAGTGCAAAGAGAACAGAATTATTCTAGGTTTAAAAGGCATGTTGTATGCAGACAGGCTAAAAGAACTGAATCTATTCAGTCTTGAACAAAGAAGACTATGCGGCGATCTGATTCAAACATTCAGAATTCTACAAGGTATTAACAATGTCGACCCAAGGGACTTTTTTGACCTGAAAAAAGAAACAAGGACCAGGCGTCACAAATAGAGATTAGATAAAAGGGCATTCAGAACACAAAATAGGAAGCACTTTTTTTACACAGAGAATTGTGAGGGTCTGGAACCAACTCCCCAGTAATGTTGTTGAAGCTGACACCCTGGGATTCTTCAAGAAGCTGCTTGATGAGATTCTGGGATCAATAAGCTACTAACAACCAAACGAGCAAGATGGGCTGAATGGCCTCCTCTCGTTTGTAAACTTTCTTATGTTCTTATCTGTAATGTGATATTCTGTAATGTGATACTTTGTATTGTGATGTTTTGTAACAACTGTAAGTCACCCTGTATAAGGGCGTCTGATAAGAACTAAATAATAATAATAAATAATAAAACCCAGGCATTATGCAAATAGCAAGCAATGTACAGTAAGAATGCACAGTTGCTGCCACAGCTGCTAAACACAACAACAGGACTGTCAACAAGGCCTGCTTGGTACCAGACTGGGGATGTAAACGTTTTACAAGATAGTGAGAGACAATGCTTAATAGATTAAAACAGTGAACAACAATTCAAATTCATTAAATACAGTGAAATACAGGGCATAGTACATTAAATACAAGGCTAGGATATGAATTCTAAACATTGTGGAATACAAACAGGCTGTGTGCAAAAAAACATGTGTAATTAGTAAACTAATACATCAATAATTATTGCATTCATTAGTGGAATTATTATTATTTATTATTATTTATTTCTTAGCAGACGTCCTTATCCAGGGCGACTTACAGTCGTAAACAAATACATTTCAAGAATCATAGTACAGGTAATAATACAATTAAGAGCAAGATAAATACAATGACTTTGGTTCAAGCAAGTACAAGTGTGACAAAATACGATTCAATAATACAGCAGATAACAGTGTCAGTGATAGTTACATCAGGATATAATTAACTACAAAATACTACAGATTAAACACTTGGCAGACTACAGTGCTCTGAAGTACAGGATTAAATGCAGTAAAATAGGGGGCAGATAAGAGCAAGTAAAGTGCATTTAAGGAAGGGTGATAAGTGTCCCAGGGGAAAAACAGAGGAGTTCTACAGGTGCTTTCTGAAGAGGTGAGTCTTGAGGAGGCTCCGGAATGTGGTCAGGGACTGGGCAGTCCTGACATCTGTAGGAAGGTCATTCCAGCACTGCGGGGCGAAGGTGGAGAAGGAGTGGGCTCTGGAGGCAGGGGAGCGTAGAGGAGGTAGAGCCAGTGCTCTAGTGCAGGCAGAGCGGAGAGGTCGAGTGGGGGGTGGGGAGATGAGGGTCTGGAGGCAGTTGGGTGCAGTCTGGTCAAGGCATCTGTGGGCCAGTACAAGAGTCTTGAACTAGATGCGGCGGTGATCGGGAGCCAGTGGAGTGAGCGGAGTAGGGAGTTGCGTGGGAGAAGGAGGCAGAGAGAACACCAGGCGAGCAGCGGAGTTCTGGATGAGCTGGAGCCAGACAGGTGGCGGACGCGGGAGGCCAGCCAGGAGGGAGTTGCAGTAGTCTAGGCGGAGAGTACCAAGGCCTGGACCAGGAGCTGGGTCAGCGAGTTGGTGGGAAGTGTCGGATTCTTCGGATGTTGCTCAGGAAGAATCGGCAAGTGCGTGCAGAGTGGAGATGCTGGGAATAAGAGAGGCAGGGGTCCAGGGTGACTCCAAGGTTCTAGCGGAGGAAGAGGGAGAGAGTGGGTAGATTCCAGAGGAACAGAGATAGAGAGATCAGAGGAGGGGGGAGGAGGAGGAGGAAAGAAAAGGAGGTCAGATTTAGAGAGGTTGAGTTTGAGGTGATGTGAGTGCATCCAGGAGGAGATAGCAGACAGACAGGTAGAGATACGGGAGGGATGGTGGAGTCAGAGGTGGGGAAGGAGGGAGAAATCTGAGCATCATCAGCATAGAAATGGTATGAGAAACCATTGGATCGGCGAGGGGGCCCAGGAGCGGGTGTAGAGAGAGAACAGGAGGACCCAAGACTGACCCTTGGGGACTCCTGTTGAGAGAGGGCGGAGGTTGCCCACGCCCGCTACCTGGTGTAAGTGCGGTTGGAGAGGTGGGAGGAGAACCAGGCCAGAGCAGTGCCAGAGATTCCCAGGTCAGCGAGAGGGATAATAGAATAGATGATCGACAGTGTCAAAGGCAGCAGAGAGGTCAAGAATTAGGACAGAGGAGAGAGGCAGCTCGGGAGATTTTAGTGAGTTGGTGACAGACAGGAATACACAAATGGCGAGTAATACGCAGATAAAAGTAACAAGTACTCATCTGTCAATGGCTCTCCCGCCAGATTCAGTCCTCTGAAAGGAAAAATGATGCTGCTATCTATGTGTGTGCAGTGTTCCTTTTTTATTATGTACGAGTGTCTCTAGTTGCTGTAGCACTGCGGCCATAATTGCCGTGAAGAATACAAATACATTTTGATGGGCATTGCGGCAACTGAGAAGGGCACCCAGGGCAACGGAGAACCCTGCAATGGGATATATAAAGGTGGTCCAACAATGTATGTACCTCAGCAGTCTGTATCAACAATGTATGTACCTCCGCTGTCTGTATCAAAGACATTTTATTAAATCTTTAGCTCTGTCAGCGTTCCAAACCTGTAACCCTCCTGGATAAGGTTAAGAGGCCTGCTGGTACTTATTTTGAGGAGGTCATTATTTTTGTCAAAAAAAAAAACTTAAAAGTTATTATTTTGTTGCCAAGACAAGAACCTTTTGCTTTTTATTTAAAAAAATTTTTTTAAAATCACACATACTACGTTTTTTTAAGATGCATCAATAAAAAAAACACTTTTTTTTTACAAATCTTTCAATATACGAAGTTTTTTTACTTTATCGACTTTATGTTACCTTAGAGCAGGCGTGTCAAACTCCAGTCCTCGAGGGCAGCAGGGTCTTCTGGTTTTAACTTAAGCTCTCAATTAACATTGATCTAATTATTTGTTCAGTTTGACATATTTCATATTTTTCAAGGTCTTTTACAGTTGATGGTTTTAGAAATGCACTTGATTCAAGTTACACTACCTATGAAACATTTTGAGGTCTGAAGAGAAGTGTTAAATGTGACCAATTAATCAAATAATTAGACCAATTAAGTAATTGAGAGCTCGGGTGGAACGAAAGCCAGAAGACACTGCGGCCCTCCAGGGACTGAGTTTGACACCCCTGCCTTAGGTAACAGTCCATGATTACTGCAGATCGGTGTCTGTGAACAAGCCCAGTACGTTTACGGACTAGATTTGTGCAGCATACTTCAAATAATAATGGGAAATGATCCATGGCAACATTTTGATGACATCTCAAAACTGAAAATCAGCACAAAATGATAAATAACTTCAAACTGCAGATATGTCCTTTTTATTAAATAACTTCAAACTGCAGACATGTCCTTTTTATTAAATAACTTCAAACTGCAGACATGTCCTTTTTATTAAATAACTTCAAACTGCAGACATGTCCTTTTTATTAAATAACTTCAAACTGCAGACATGTCCTTTTTATTTTGTCACACATGGATCAAAAGTTCATGTCCCTCAAAGTTTAATAATTGTAGATTTTCTAATTGTCATTCTATTATATTTGAAGTGCGACACCCACATACTGAACAATATTGACTATTGGGCGATGTTGATCCTGCAGGAGGGGGTCGAAGCCTGTTTTGACCAGCCTGTCAATCACAGCATTGACACAAAGGTTGAACGAGGTGTGTCGCCGACCTTGATTGGTTGAAGGGCGGGTCTGGGGGGGGGGGGGTAGGGGCGGTAGACCTCCTAAAAAGGACACTCTCCTATTCCTTGGGGTGCCCCTAGCAGGATACCAGCCAGCGGAAGCTCTGGCCGGAGAACGGAATCAGAGAGAGTGAAAGTCTATGGACGACAAAGAAAGAAAAAGAAACGCCCTATTGAGGAGAAAAAGAGACGGCTAAAGTTCACAGTAACAGCTTCAGGTCCCACGTGCCTACTGGTGACAGTCCTGGGGACAGAATTTAGTTTAATTGGGGAATCTGGCACCCCAATAAAGTGGTAGGACTAGAACGTCCAGTATCACTCGTACCTGCAGGTTAATGGAGGCGGTGAGACACTGCATGAAGCAGCACTTTACTTTGTACTTTATTATGCTTTGTTTCCCTGTTTTGATTTTCCCTTTCAATATGGAGTATAATTGCAACACTATTGTACCTCAGGGGGAACCATTGTTTGGGTACTGGAGGATTACTATAACCCTGTTGCTATCACTGTGGAATATAAACACATCGCGTGTGCCGGGCAGCGCCTCAAAGACATTCTCATGTCCTCCGTGATCCACCCACACCCCTCACAGCACTGTGGAAATATAAACACATCCTGTGTACCGGGTGGCATCTCAGACATTCTCGTCCTCCGTGATCCACCCACACACCCTCACAGGGCTTTAAACATTTTAAATTTAATTTGTTTGTTAAACTTACGGGTGGCCAAAGTTACAATTTTAGGTAACTTTAGCACCCATTTGTTGAGACTGAAGAGTTCTAATGAATTTGGATTGTACACTGCATGCTGAGGGTATGATGAAAATACAAAGCAACCAACCCAGGTAAAGAGACACACACTTTTTAATGGATATTTAAAGAAAATTGCTAAGGTTTTCATTTTTAAAATACATTTTATTAGAAGAAAAATTAAATGTTACATGTTAGATATAATTTTTGATTAGAAACTTAAATTCAATACATCCTTAACAACCCTAACAGTTTAGAACTACGAACACAAAAGCTTGTTTGGTATGAAAGGATTGCACTTTTACAGACACGCACCTGCAGGAGCATACCTGTTAATGCTGCTTGTCTTGTATTAATAGCTGTAATTCTCACATTAAATCTGATCTTCAAACAGAATTAAAACACAGCTGTGCATTTACTAATCTAAACAGTTACCTTTCTTTACAATGTTAATATAGACCCAATCTGGCATTTTAAATACTTGTATTGGCCAAAATACATCACTAACAGTAATTGTAGTGATATGCACAGTTTGATTTGGTGCCATCTTTTAATATGGTATACAGTAGTTAACCAAATGAAGGAATATGATGATGACTTTAGAAGTTAAAGATTTTTGTAAGCCAATAGATACAAATGACAAATGGCAAAACTGTTTATCTGAAAACTCAAGAATTAAACAAAATCTTTCTATTTGAATTATTTCTGTCAGATAGATCAACTGAGGTGAAAGCAGTAACACACCCAGGGTGTTCAATACAGTTCAATGTCCCAATGCCTAGGGGTGTCAAAGTTACAACCATATCTGAACACCCTGGAGTGTGTGTTACTGTGCTATTAAATGGCACCCCTCCACCTCTCCCAGAGTGGACTGGTCCAGTGAAGTTCTGAGCTGTGCTGCCATGGTGACACATCAGCACAGGATGGAACACTGGTTAGCCAATGAGATTGCTTCCTCTATTCTTGCCATTTTATAAAACATTTAAACCCATTTATAATTGAAAACAGAATACTTTAGCCAGAGAGGAGGGTAATTTGTTCAGACAAGTTCAACATTGAGCAAAGACCAGTAAAGATGCCCTGGATCCATCATGCCAGTAGCAGACTGAGTCCTGGTTTTATCTGAGCAATTGCAATATGGATACACAATATGACTATATAGTCAATATATAGCACTCTTCTTCCACAATCAAGAAAACTGTTCAATATATATTGTTATGTTTTTTTCAGCTCAGAAACTCACCTTATAACCAATTATATATACACAGCACTCCTCAAGACAAGATTTAAAAAATTGGAAATATTTAAACCAATCAAAGGACATAGAAATTAAACAGCTGACCAATATTTAAAATAAAGAAACATTAAAACCACACACCGGGATCTATTACATAATCATTAAAATATATATATTTTAAAAACGAATACACTGAATAAACTCAAGAACCCTGATTAACAACAAACATCACATTATTCTGTAGATTTTGTGTAGAAAAAAATAAACAAAATCATGCATCTATTGAATCCTTTTTTTTGTTTAAATGCTACCTTCAAAAAAAAGAAAAACATTATTATATAAAAGGATCATGCAAAAACTTTGGTGTGCGGATTACGAGGGGTGATGTGTTAGTTTAATCTAAAGTGCCAAATTCACGACGGCTATGAGGGAGGAAGTTGGGTTCCTTTCATTTCCTGCCACTGCAGAACTCTCAGCATTGAGCTGAAGCTCGTGTTATTGATCCTGCAGGGACTGCACCACTGGCACCATGTTATTTTATACTGGGCTTGTTGGATTCACAGAAACACCTGAAATAACAAAAACATAACATGTATATTAGTAACACACTCCCTACCAAGCACAAAAACACCACATTAGGACAGGAGCGAGCCTGATAGAACTCATGAAGGACACACTAATGAAATCATTATTATTAACATGCAGCCACCTTAATGGTAGAGCAAATATGGTATCAGACTCACTGAAGCAGAGTTTGACCAGAAAAACGTACAATCCAATGCTTAATGATATTAAAGATTAAAATACAAAAAATGGACGGGTTTTTAAAAGAATAAATACATTTACAACAATAGCACATAGGGAGACAAACATTATATAATGAGAAAGGCTTTTTTTTGCACTTTTTAATTGGACATACCAGAATCGCTGGATTTAACAGAATTGCTGAGTCAGGATCGCTGATTTTAGAAGACTCGCTGGAGTTAGAATCGCTGATTTAACAGACTCGGCTGGAGTTACTGTGGCCAGAGTCACTGTGGCTAGAGTCACTGCCACGTTTCTGTGGATTTTCTGCCAAAGAAAGGGGGGAAAAAAAAACTTATTTCACATACTAAGTCAGTGTTGCAAACACATTCAGGAATCTGTATAAATTCCTTTCCTCCAATCAATGTAATGCCACAAACAGGAACACAGCTACTAGAGTTAGTACTAACTATGTGCCATTTGATGTGTGCCGGGTGAAATTCAACAAACAAGTGCGGTACCAATATGTGCAGCAGTTGTTTTTTTTTTTTCTCCCACATGTAAACATTAATTTTTTTTTTTTTTGACAAATTCAGTGCAAATTAATAAATTGTTCTAAAATGTATAGATTTGGTACATGATACATTTTTAATACAAAAAGGCTTAAAATACCTGATAAAGTATAACCAATTCACCATAAACAAGGAAGCTGAAAGCTGTGTACCCTTGCATGGATCACTCAGTCATGTACTGTAATACAGCGCTGCCCTTTATAACGCTATAGTAGGGAGCCATAGTTACAAGACCGTGCTGTTTGTATTCCGCCCCTATAATGAGTATAAAAGGGCAACTGTAACGCATTATGGAGCAAATGGGACTATAACGGGCGTTAGAACGGGTGAGCACTGTATAACACTTAAGTTAAACTTTAAATGATAAGTATTAAGAAATATGACATTATGCAGTAACAAGTCCAACAAGGCCATTTTAAACCCATAGTATTCTGAAATTATTCTCATACTTTCCTTACCTGGGTACTCACTTATCCTACAATAATATATTCTGTCTAGATTAATTACTAATCAGCTTTTGAAAAGGCTTCTCAAAGCTGAACAGGAAATGTGACTGAGTGATTTCACTGTTACACACACTGTACCCCTTCAGTGTTACACACACTGTACCCCTTCAGTGTTACACACACTGTACCCCTTCAGTGTTACACACACTGTACCCCTTCAGTGTTACACACACTGTACACGCTCAGCGTTACACACACTGTACACCTTCAGTGTTACACACTGTACCCTCTTCAATTGATTCTTCATCATGGCGTGATCATATTTCCAGCACACTTTCTGGTAATCGGCTTTGAGAAGTCTTTTTTCAACTTTTTAAAACGGATGTGCTAGTCAGCACGGCAAATATTTAAATTATTTATAGAACTGAAAGTTCCAGTTTTATAATGCTATTTCCAGATTTTCCCAATCTAATAAAAATATGTTTTTAATATAGCTATAGACAATGTATACATAGTATAGTATTATATCAAATGAAGGGTAAGAGGGCAATTCTTTGAAACATCGCCCCTCCTCCGTGCATGAGTGCAGAAACGGTAACGCTCCCACTCTACACTGTGAATCAGCATGAAGCCCTTTAAAATACAACAGGCTTAGTTTATTAAGAAGAGACAGCAGTGGGTGTGTGTTTAGCTACAGCCGTCACCAACATTCGATTGGTGAACTGAAATAAAGATTTATCGTAATCGAATGCTTTCAGGTATTACACAACCGAAAATATATTAAAAAAAGATCATTAAGATCAACAATAGTGATTACCAATAGCAACAAAGGTTGTTTGTTTAACAGCTGCTTGTAATTTTACAAATATTTTACACTGTTCCAGCAAGACTAATGAATTACTATAATTGGCATTTTTTAAATGTGTCAGAGTAGGCAGCAGTGTGGAGTGGTTAGGACTGTGGACTCTTGACCAGAGGGTCGTGGATTCAATCCCCAGGTGGGGGGACACTGCTGTATGCAACAGGTACTTTACCTAGATTGCTCCAGTAAAAACCTGACTGTATAAATGGGTAATTGTATGTAAAAATAATGATATCTGTATAATGATAACTTGTAACAATTGTATAAGGGTAACTGCAAGAAATAAAAATAAATAATAATAATAATAATAATAATAGATGGAATGCAGGCACGTTGGATGAAAAGCAGATAACTAAAGCCCTTTCACACTGGCACTCCTACCCGGTTCTGGCTATCCGGTCAAAATCCCACCAGTAGTGTGAAAACACGCACCACCTCACTCACATGGAGTCATTCATAGAAGCATTGTCCACTTCATCTTTTACTCAGCCAGGATCGGGTGAAGAGCCGTGGAAAATGAGAACTATATTCTAACAACAACTTTGATACTATTGCACCTTTCTAAAATTAATAAAGTGGGTACAGAAAGATTCTCCTCGTGGTTTAACGACAACGCTGTATGAATAAACGCATGTGTCGCAAACTAGAAAACGTGGTTGAGAGCTACTAGACTTCATTATTTGATTTGGAAAGATAATATTTTGAAAATATAGGGCTGCACTATCCTCAGATCGGATTATTCAAATCTCATTGAAATAAACAAGAATAATCCTAAATTTCTATTTCAGTTTATAGTTAACTGATCCTCCTCCAGAGTCTGTCCAACCAAACGGTAAGTTGTAATGACTTCAAGAATCACGCAAAAAAAAAGTTACGGACATTAGGAATCAGGCGTATAGCGTACCACATTTAGAGGTCTCATGAAACTGCGCTAATCCACTGTGGCGGGTGCCCCACCTAGGATGTCACCATATGAAAATTGTCCGACGATTATTGTGTGGAGTATTATCATAATTGCAATACAGCATGGTATTTTTAAAACATACATTTAAAGGGTACATAACAACCTTTTTATTTTATTGTTACATGTTCCATGTGTTGCTACAACTGTTTACATAAGATGTGTGTATTGTTTTTTGTTTGTTTTTTTTTTTTTTTTTTTTCACATTTGACCACTTTTTAAACTTTAAATTGCATTCCCTGCCTCAAGATGGCTTCACATATATCTGCATTGACCTCTGAACTACATTTCCCAACACCCTCCCGGCCACATATGTAACTGAGATGGGTTTACCACTGAGCAGGAGGATGATGGAAATGTAACACAATAAAATAAAAGGTCTTTATGTACCCTTTAATAAATAGAAATAATTACAGATTTTAAAACGTTAACTATTTAAGCTAAAAATATGTTTTATAACTTTATAAACCTTCAAATTGAAAAAAAAAATATATGGTGATTAATTATAATAAACAGATATTTACAAAATACTCAATATTTTAAATGCAGAACTCTCACAAGTTTCTAAACATCTACAAACATGGGTATCAATTACTGTAGGTAATAAAACTGACATTTTAATCAAGACTAGTCCAATTACAATATTAAACAGTTTAGTAACAGTCCAGCAATGTCATTTGAGAGTAATCATATGTACAGTACACAAATATGTTTTAGCTGCAATTGGCATTACAATAACCAGGATAAAATATGAAACAGTTTGATTAAAAAAAAAAAACGTGTGTTGACTTGTTGCTCTAAATAAGTTCCCTGCTGTGCATTACCCGACTGTAATTTAAATAGCGGCCCTTTAATGTAAACACATCATTTATCCTCACAATTGTTTCTTTGCTGATTCTGCCGTGTTATTTGAAGTGCGCGCTCAGACAGAATGTCTTTATGAAAAAAAAAAACGGTGTGTAGTGTAGTGACTACATCCTTTACACAGTGAAGCAATTCATTTCCTTTAAGGAACTGTGAACAGGTGGGGTTTGAGTGGCGTGTAGGCAGACGCCACAGACCAGGAAGTAAACAAAGGCAAAGATATCGGGAACAGACGACGGCGCCGGCTTTTAATTAATAAAATGAAATAATGACAAAACACTTTGCAATACACAAAACAAAAGGGATCGTGGCAAAATAAATCAGCAAAACAAACCGTTTGGTACAGCGGTAGCAGTTGTTCGGTGTATTCTCTCGCCTACACAGTACTCCCTGCCTCTGGCTCAAAGAAAATACCCGATCAGCCTGGAGCAGGTTCTTTTAAGCTGTGGCTGGAGCCTTAATTAATTATCAATAAACAATTACCTTGTTGAAGCTCCAGCCACATTCACAGGTTTTAAATTAAAACAAACAATAAAAACACGGCTTTTCCAATCATCATAAATACAAATATACAAATAATAATACAGGGCGGGTGTACCCTGTCACAGGAACAGAGAAAAATAGCTTGTTTCTTCCTCTCAGCTAATATAATGCAATTAAGAAATGGCCATGGTTTAACATTGCCAATTATAGCTTTATTAAAAGACAAGTACCGTGGAAAGAAATAAACTAAACAATTTAAATAAGCAATTTATTCAAACTTATTTACTTTGGGAAAGCCCCGGCTGAGCGCAGTTCCTTACTTTAGGCTTATGTAACGGCCAGGTAAGTTTTTGGAAACAGTGCCTAGGTCCTGACGACATGATACCACCGGACCACTGTTCAAAGAGCCCAAACCCAACCCAATACACAACCACCCATACAACACACAAAAATATATATTTAATATTAAACTCCCAGCATAGACATACCAAAGTGGTCATACTCCTTTAATAAATATTGCAATGAATTACTGTGCCCCTGGTGCATTCCCACATCCTACTGCCGTGCTCCACCTATCCAGCCCTAAGTTTCAGCCCCTACCCAGTACCAGTAACTGAGCATATGAAATGAATACATGGAATACATGAATACTTACTACTCACGGTGAACCTCCTTACAGCTTTTAAAATGTTTCTCGCTCAGAACTTTCAAAATAATCTAGACGATATAACTGAGTTAAGTTGTTAAGACAACAGATTTTAGGACCATAAACAACAATCTTGTTGATTTTGTGGCTATATAAAAACCCAGTGAAAGGTTCATTATCTCCGCCTAATGGATGCCACTATTGGTTTTTTTCTGCATCTTGTCCAGTTGATGGGTTTTTCTCAGAGCAAAATCATAAATTACAGGCGATAATTAAAAATATTGACGATATAATAATCTTTTAGAATTGATATCGATTATCTTTTTATCCTCATATCGCAAACACCCCTAGCCCCGCCCCCCTGTGCCTATTTTGTTTTTATGTTGTATGTGGTGTGTTATTGGTGTATATATTGGTGCATGGGGTGTAAATTGGGCTATGTAGGACTAATGATTTAAAATGTATTTTTGTATTTATACACAGGATTACACAGTCACTTAATGCAGATAGTATTTGGGCACTGGTGTATCACAAAGTAGTTCGGCAGACTGTGCCGAGATTCAATTGAATGATTGATTAGCACTGAGTCTCAGCACAGCTGCATAAAAAGAGTCAGTGTTTCACCACACAGGTTGGGTGTTCGCAGGAGAAGAGGAGAAGGAGGAGTAAATATAATTGATACTTGTTTGGGGTTTGTCCACTGTTTTGTCTGTATTTATTTTGGCCACCGCACCATTTTTGTTTGTTTGTGCAGGTGTATAGTGTTTTGTTTAAATCTTTGCTTTATTTATAATAAACCGTTGCTGCAGCGCATTCACTCTCACTAAACTGTGTCCTGTCTTTCCGGTCTCACGCCACCACACAAGTTATCCGGTGACATCCACCAATCCACATTTGAGCATTTTTTTGGATTAGTCAAATGGATCTGGCTAATATAGTTAAGAAGATGAAATCCACTGTATGTGTGTGTTAAATCCTATCCCACTCCACTTTTTAAAGTATTCTCCAAAATAAATACCTTCCACAGCATTAAATATTGTTAATAGCTCCATTTTAGCCGATATTGTTCCTCTTTGAAGACTGAAATAGTAAACACTGCTCAAGAAATCTACCTTAGATCACAATGTTCTTAATAACTAAAGGCCTATTTCAAATCTTCTATTTCTGTCTAAAAGTTTTAGAAAGAGTAGTTGCTAGCAACTTCATTTTCTTGCAGTTCATAACTTAGAGTGGTTATACAGTTAGATTTAAAGTGGTGGTGCATGGTGGTGATCATTCTGTTTGAACCCTTTGAGTAGTGAGTTCTAAAATGCTCCCCCCTCTACGGGAGTGAGGTTTTTATGTCTTCTGCATCGCTGATTATTAAGAGTACAGCGTACAAACAAGCTGAAAGGAATATGTCTGTTTGTCTGTAATGAATACTGACAAAATATTTACAGCGGTAAATAAAACAAATAAATATTTTTTTAATTTTGTCATAGGGAAAGGTTTAGACTAAAAATAACAGGTAGACAGTAAACAATAGGGTGGAACAACCACAACAACACGTCTAACCAAAGAAAAGAGCTGAACTAGAGAGAGAGAGAGAGAGAGAGAGAGAGAGAATAAAACATGTCGGGGAGTAAACAGGTTGTCGGGCGGAGGGTGAGAGTGTCAATGTTTCGATGATACCCTTGAAGCATGGAGCAATGCACAGAGCTTGCGCCGCCTCTTCGCTGTCACTTGTTAATGGTAAATATCACTTATGTCTTCACTGACACACCGCTGACATCCGATTCAGTGGAAGAATTGTATGTATTTGAATTTTAAATTGAATCTGAATTCAGTATTATTTCTAATACTTTTCTCCACACAGCAATTTTTGCCGTCGGGTTTACAGACATCGTGACATTTTGTGATGGTTTATTGTGTGTGTAATTCAGTCAATATCTGGCAGAGGGCGAAGAGACCAATAAAAGGTGTTGCAGAAACCTAGTGTTACAAATATCTTATCAGGAGTTTTGAAGGCTCAGTAATTCAAGTTTAAAGTTGCAAAACGTACTATGCACGCTGCATTACTCCCTGGGACCAGAGAGCAGTGAACTTACCCGACGTTTTCGCATTACTCATGGGGTTAATTAGGCTGTCAGTTAATCGCAGTTAACTTCATGACGCTGCTAATTAATTTTGGAGATAATTTTTTTTTAACGTGTTAATCGCATTGCAGTGTGTCAGCCTTTCGCACACCTGTAGCTACATATTTATAATTTTATTTAAAAACTACTTTATTTCAGTCCACAAATCACATTTAAAAAAAGATATCCTATTTTTCTGATCTCTGCATGCTGACCGCTTGAACCGATGTTTTATTTTTGTTGGTTGTACAGGACATCCTCGCTATAACTTCCTTCATTATAACAAACCTGGCCCCTGGACCCCAAATAAAAAAAAAGATATAAAAACACACTCAACATCCCGGTCTGTACACACGGATGCCACCTCCACAGTGCAGTCAACTCTTATCTTAATAAAAAGCACACACTGTGTAACTGCCTCCAAACTAAAAATCAATTTATGTTGCAACAAAGCTGGAAACTATATTGATGGTTTTGAAAAAAGGAGTAACCAGCATAACTCTGCAGTGAATATAAGCTGTCAAAAAGCACTTCTGTTTTTGGCTTGTTCAGCAACCATGCGGGCAAAAGCAAAATTGATTAAAGAAAAAACAACAAACAAAAAAAAAAACTTGAGGATCTGATGAACTTTTCATATCGGGTTGATTTGGAATAAAGCTCATTTTGGGATTCTTGCATGTTGGATTAAGATTTGATGCACTTGAAAAGATTAAGTGTCAGATTTGTACTGCCAGGGTTCAAAGACTTCAAAAGAATGTATTATTCATGACTTTCCATGACCTATTAATTTCATGACCATTTGTGATGGGGTGCCCACCCCTTTGTATTTTTATTTATGATTATTGTTTTCATTTGTATTATTATTATTGTATGATTAATGTATATTGTGTTTGTGTATGGATGAACACCACCCAATATTATTTATTATTTAAAATGTTAAAAGCAGGTCTTATGAAGTGTATATGGATGGGGTTAAATCCCCATCCTGAGAAATCTTAATGAAATGTGGCTGGAGTCTTAAGGTAATTATTGTTTAATGGGTCATTAAGACTCACAGCTACAGTATAAAAGACCCGGCCCGCTCAATTGATTGAAGAGTGTCGGAGGAGAGACGCAGAATGAGAGCCGAATGCTACCAGCCAGTGAACAAGGTGTCGCCATAACACAGTATTATAAGAGCGAATGCTACCAGCCAGTGAACAGGTGCTGGCTGCTATAACACAGTATTATAAGAGCGAATGCCAGCCAGCGAACAAGGTGCTGTGCCTGCAACACGTATTATAAGAGTGAATGCTACCAGCCAGCGAACAAGGTGCTCGCTGCTATAACACAGTATTATAAGAGTGAATGCACACACAGCGAACAAGGTGCTCGCTGCTAACACAGTATTATAAGAGTGAATACTACCAGCCAGCGAACAGGTGTCATTGCTATAACACAGTATTAGGCGAATGTTACCAGCCAGCGAACAAGGTGCTCGCTGCTATAACAGTATTATAGGCGAATGCTACCAGCCAGCGAACAAGGTGCTCGCTGCTGTAACACAGTATTATAAGAATGGAATGCTACCAGCCAGCGAACAAGGTGCTCACACATAACACAGTATTATAAGGCGAATGCTGCCAGCCAGTGAACAAGGTGCTCGCTGCTATAACACAGCATTATAAGAGCTTAATGCTACCAGCCAGTGAACAGGTGCTGCGCTGCTATAACACAGTATTATAAGAGCGAATGCTACCAGCCAGTGAACAAGGTGCTGCGCTGCTGCTGCACAGTATTATAAGAGCGTAATGCTACCAGCCAATGAAGGTGTTCGCTGCTATAACTGAAGCATTATAAGAGCGATGCTGCAGCCGGTGAACAAGGTGCTGCGCTGCTATAACACAGTATTATAAGAGTTTAATGCTGCAACCCAGCCGAACAAGGCGCCGCTGCTATAACATAGTATTATAGTGTTGTGTTTGTTTCGTTTGGACGACGTCCTTTTATTTTGTATTTTGTTTAAAGTGTTTATTTTGTTATTTAATACGGCTGAGGCTGTTTTAGCCCGATATAAAGATGTAGTTTCTGGTTGCTATTTTCTTCTGACGAAGGTACCTGAGTTTAAATATGTTTATGCCAACTATTTTTATTAAAGTGAAACGAGCCGATTTAAGACTACTTTCTACTCCAGCAAACAACGCAGAATGAAGGCGGCGGAATAAAAACGAGGCAAGTGCCTCTATGATTTTTCATGGCTGGCTACGCCCTGCTATATTGCTACACTACACTGGTGACTGCACTTGGGGTGATTATGCTGTACAACAGAGTTTTGATCCAGGCGTGTTTTACTCGAATCAAATCAACATTCTCCTAGCCCAGGTTCATACAGCTTTTCAACATCAAAATTCCATACTTTTCCAATCTTCCAGACTGAGCACAACCTGAAAGCCCCATACTCCTGCCTCCAGTTTTCTACAGTACAAAGTACTATAGACTATGACTACCGCAATTACAATGTACAGTATAGACAATTTATTTGTGCATAAATCAATAAATGTAAAAAGTTTTTCATCCCGATTGCAACGACCCAATGGCAAATAAGGCCAGACCTCTTTCTCACCCAATACATTGTTTACAGGTAACTGTGGCAGCATTACAGTGGAAAACCAATGAATGCTCGATATTTCAACCTCATTCTAACTACTGTATGTCTGGAAACATCACAAACAGGCTTGAAGATCAGCACACACGTGGAAACGGAAGTCCTTTCTCTACAAAAAAAGCTTGGACCCAAACAGGTTCAAGAGAAGCAGTGTACATGTATTTGTAATTTCTAAATTATGACCCTACTAAATTTTGGTGACGTCTCAATGGGTACATTTCTAGTTAAATAAATACATTTTTAAAAACGATGTTATTTACAGTTAAGGATAATAATAGCATCGGTAATAAACACATTTACATTAGATGGAGGTAGTAATTGTATCAATTTAATATGCGAAACAAAGATACATTTTTTTTTTTTTTTAAATTAAGCGATTAATTTTTTAATCGCTTGACAGCCCTCGTTTAATGTTTTGCCTTGAAAATCTGGTAGGACTGTCAGTTTGCGTTTGGTCTTGGTTTTTCATCCTATCTCTCAAACAGGTTGCACTTTGTTAAATGGAGGAGGAGACCTCTTTTGTCAAAGGTTACAGGCGTGGTCCCACAGGCTCAATTCTTGGCCCTCAGTTTTCTTTTTGTATATGTTACTCGGCAATATTATGCGTTAGCTATTTTCATTGTTGGCGCTTGACGATACACCGCTATATTTATCCTTGAAACAGGGGACACCTTGGTTGTAAATATTTTGAGCACCTGTCTTGCTGACATAAAAAATGGGTTTGAAAACTTTTTAATGATAAACAGAAGTGATGATTCTGATTTACTCTTGGTGGCTTCTCTTATGAACTTGCAGATGAAATGAGGAATATGGGTGTGATCTTCAACCCAAATCTTTCTTTTGAGACACATCAGGAATATTACTGAAATGTATTTTTATCATCTAAATATATCGCAAATTGAGAAGTATTCTTTCCTCTGTGATCTGATAGATTGCTGTATGCTTTTGTATCTTCCAGAATTGATTACTGTAATGCTCTATTCTCTGGTACTCATAGCCATGTTATATCTCACTGCAACTTATACAAAATGCTGCAGCTAGAATTTTAACCGGGACTAAGAGACAAGATCACATGACTCCTGTGCTAGCACCTCTGCACTGGCTTCCGGTCTGATTCAGGATAGATTTTTAAGGTGTTGCTTTTTACTTATAAGGCATTAATTAAATGGCCTTGCACCATCATATTTAAATTATCTTTTAATACCATATATTCCTAGATGCCCACTCAGATCACAGAATGCCAGGTTGCTTACTGTCCCACAAATGAAAAAACAAACAAACAGAAAAAACACAGGTAGGAGCGCATTCAATTATAGGGCCAAAACTCTAAGATGATCTGCCTGTTCTGTAAGGAAGCACCAATTGTCACTGCTTTAAAACAAGATTAAAACTCACTTTTACAATGTAGCGCTTTTTATGCTAAATTGATGTTCCTATTCTCTGCCTTGTTTTACTGTTCTATGTGTTTCTTCTTTTATTGCTTTTCTTGCCCTTTTATTAATATTTATCATGTTTTTTTTATCATGTGAAGCACTCTTGCACCAATTTTTTTATTGTGAATTTTAATATTAATTACTATTATTATGTTTATTATCAGTAATAAAATAACTAAAATTTTGTTTTTATTTTATATAGTTATTTTTTGCTAAAATTTGTCAAAGAATTAGAAGAAAAAAACATATTTGAAACGGGTGAGATCGATCTCCTGAATATAATAAATGAAATGAATTTACTTTACACCTTGTAACAGGGGGATCTAAAGGACTGTCTAGCATGCATGGTTCTGCAGAAAAGAGGGCAGAAACCCCAAGATCCGCCTGTCAGTCATGTGGCAATGACACGAGAGGTTGGGAGAAGGTGTTGTCTCTCCCTCTCTGAATGGTTGGGGAGGCGGGCCTTGGGGATTATAAAAATAACGCCTGTTGTTCCCTATAGGACGACAAACGAGCGAGCGAATTTCTATTGCTGGACCGAGAACGGCCGAGAACAAAAAAAAAAAAGAAATATAGGGGTAGAGAAACCATGGGCAGGCCCCCAAAGTATAGACCGAATCTGAGGGAATGGTGGAGGTAGGATTGAGACCCGGACCGTAAGTAGTAGCACCTTTATTTTGTAGTTTTGTTAGTAGTGTTTGTTTTCCTTTTCTTTGTTTTCATTATTATTTTGAGCACTGGACTGTATACCAGTATTGGTAACCCTGTGGTCCTGATTACTATTGTCAGTATTTCAGGGCCACGGACAACAGCCCTCTGCAGGTAAAAAATAAATCAGTGCGCCTGAGCAGCGTTAGTAATAAAGTTTGGTCTCCACCACCCCTCCACACACCTAGATAGATAAACAAACAAAAGCGCCTTTTGTTTATGTATTTGAAAATAACTAATGACGTTCCGGTCCTGTAATCTTCATTGAATTTATTGAACCCTCCTTTAACTCCATGACAACTTGACATTAAAATAAGTCTTAAAATGAGTACTAGCAGCATTTTACCACTGATGTGTTTTTTTTTTTTTTTTATAAATTTAGTCGTTGTAAATATTTTTATTTTCTCCTAATTTGGAATGGCCAATTTTTTATTATGCTCAGCTCACCGCCACCACCCCCTGGGCGCTGACTCGGGAGGACATGGCACCACGCTATCCTCCGAAACGCAGCCAGCCAGCCCACCGCCACACTGCGGATCTAGCATGCAGCCACCCCCCAGGCTACAGCGTCGGAGGACAACGCAGCTCGGCAGCTTACAGGCAAGCCCGCAGGTGCCCAGCCAGACTACAGGGGTCGCTAGTGCGGTGAGCCGAGGACACCCTGGCCGACCTAACCTCCCTCTCCCTCCAGCGACGCCAATTGAGCTGCCCCCTGAAGCTCCCCGTCCTCGGTCGGCAGAAAAGAATAGCCTGGACTATAACTTCATGACGTCCAGACTATAGGGCATCCTGCATTCACACGAGTGCTTTTACTGATGCGCCCACCGAGCCCAACTGGATGTGTTTTAAGGAATATTTAACATTTATCTATTTTCAATAAAATGAAAAAAAGTGACAACAGTTATTGGACTGGAAGCAACTTGATCAGTTATCCTCATAATACAGATGTAAATGAAAGTCTGTAATTGAAAACAACAAACACGCATCAGACACCTTACCATTGGCAAGCAAAGGCTGGGCTGTGAAGACAAAACAGGAGTTTTAAACATTAACGCCAAATGTTGGTTCACACCAATTTCATTTCTTATTTTATTCGGAATCAATGTAAATATCTTCTCCAGACAATGTAATGCCTCAATCAGACCTATTTAAGTATCAATTTATTTCCAATAAAAATAAAAAAATGGTGAAATCAATAATATTCTCCCAAATCAATCACATTTTCCCAAATAAGACATAAGTGGTGAAATACTGCATCTGCAGGCTGAGCAACATTAAGCTTATTGGTGCAAGAGAAACAAAGAGTGACAGACTGTTATTGCACTGAATAGACTGTTTATTTCTGTGATGTGTATCCATTTCAAAGCAGTTACAGGGGATGGGGACCGAATTCAAACAAGATGTATTTAACAAATAAAGGCAAATGGCAAAGCTGATGGCATCAAACTGTAACATACAGTCAAAAAAGAGGTGTGTGCAGTTGGCTTTGTGGACTGTGTAATTTGATGTCAATTTTACAGACAGGCTCAATGTTACGGTTCAGTATACTGTATCACTGCACAGCTACACCCACTGTTTAAATAGCAGCATAAAGGACACTGCTGGCTTCTTCCCTTTATAAAAGTTTACCATAGTATTTTTTGGCAAAAGTATTTTTGCAGCTTTACTATGCCTATCCAGTGGTTATACTATGCATTTACCATAAAGGCCCCGCAGAAAAATCACAGACATTTTCTTTAAAATTCACAGCAGTGTCACAGGTAAAGTATTGTATTTTGCAGAATATGCACAAAATATTTTATAAATTGTGTACAGATTATTATTATTTTTTTTGTTAAAACATCAAATATAGAGATTAATGCACTGACATCATAAAAATCAACATCAATGTTATTCAAGCACTTTATTATAATAGCATGTGAAACAGTGTTGTAATTAACAGGTTGTAGGTAAAGTGCATCTGCAAGGACAGCTTTCAGTTCTAGCACGTCAGATGCATGTTCACCCATTTAGGTCTTGCAAAACAAATAGTATGTAACCATACTGATCTTGGGCATCAATCATCGGTCACCACGGACAAGGAACCAGACTGTTTTACCAATTCCATAATCTCCTGCTTGGCGTACTCTGCAACTTTAGGTGTAAAATTCATGTCTCTAGCTGGGCTGATGAAGGAATCACTCCTCCATTTTGCTACACTGAAGAATTTCATTTAACTTTGGTTGTCCAAATTTTCAAGAGGGATATTTGCATGAACAAACGCTGTCAGGTCAAAATTTAGTGTTTAGTGGCCACGGTTTTCAGTGGACTTTTGGAACATGAAGCCACCGTTTGTTCTGTAAAGCAGTCGCATTACCTTGGTTCTGCCTTTCTTTCTCGGTGAATACTTGAATCTAAATGCCTGTCAACAGTCGATTCTCGGTAGTGATCTACAGTAACGTTGCAGGAAGTACAGAAGAAACTTACCTCCAATCGCTGTGTAAAACTCCTGCTGGATACTGCTACGTGATCTGCTGCAGACACATTTCTAGCCTTTTTAGAGACTTTCATTTTCTTGTTTACAGTGTGTAGTATTTAATTTCCGCCTAGATTGCATAGTCATGACAATCACTGCTCAAAAGCGAATAGTACACACAAGCACACAGCAGAGCTGTACAGTTTCATTAATGTTATTGTTTTGTGAAATACAAATAATAATTATGAAAATGTATTTATTTCATGATTAAATTAGAGTATTGGGCTAATTTACGATTTCCGCTGGAGCCCATGAAATCGCGCGATTTACACAGGGCCTTAACCATAGTCTACCTGGTTTGTCATGTTTATTAACCACTTCAGCTCCAGGATATGCAGGTGCGCTCAAAAGACAGAGCACTTGCAGTACCATGCCGGACCTGCATACGCCAAGGTTTGCATTTGGGGGTTGTCTGGTGACAATAGCATTCCTCACAAACATCCCTTGCATCTATGAGTCCATTGACAATGGAAGATACCACAGCAAAACACTGCATCTAAAGGTGTATATATAGTATTTACTCATCTTGGTACTGTTTATTTGCAGTATTACTTGTTTACTTGTATTGTATATTGGTATAACTTGCTTGTTATTATTGCAAACAAAATATGTCAACATATAAGGTTGATTCAGACACCGTAGTAAAAGTTTGATGTGTGACCAGGGTGTTTTGAAAACAGTTTAGTCTGGTTCACCAACAGAATGAGCAAGACCCACTTGTAAAACAAAAATGTTTTTTTTTTTTTTTTTTTTTTGCTTTTTAACATTAACTGCTGTTCCAAGTGATTAATCAAGAGTCAGTTGCACAATATTTTCTGAAAAAAAAAACACACATTAATAGAAAATTTGAAGTAAGATTCCTAGACACTTTTAAAAGTTTTGTAACTTCAATTGGTGTTTTTTTTTTTTAAGAAAGAACAATGTTTGTGAAAACTCAGAGTAACCCTCCATCCCCTTTTTATTACTATTTTACATTTCCATGAATCAAACTTGGGGAGTTATGTGATTTTAAACCTTGTAATAGCCTCGGATAAGCAATCCCATGGGTGCAGTATGACATTTAGAAACAAATTATATTTGAGAATTAAAATAAAAAACACTTAAAATGATACAACATTCCTGGTAATGAAGACACACATGACTGCATACTTACTATTAGAATCATGGGGACAGCCACAGCTGTAAAGAAAAAACAAGTCTGTCAGTGACACTGAACTCCCCAGCGCTTGGACACTGAACAACAAGCCAGTAACACTGTCAGTCAGTATGTTTACACAGATCAAGTTTCAGAAAACAAATGTATTTGGAAAACTGAATCAGAAAATTGTTTTCTGAAAACACTTTTCTGTGTTTACATGACTGGAATAGATAATCAAATTACCCTTCAGATAAATTCAAATGTGTACATGGATTTAATTTTTTTTGGAAAAGCATTAGAGCATTGCATGCATTGCAGTAGCGACTAGGATAGGAAACAGACAGGACTCAGTTCAGTCTGACTAGGATGGGAACAGACAGGGCTCGGTTCAGTCTGCAGTAAGACTAGGATGGGAACAAACAGGGCTCGGTTCAGTCTGCAAGACTAGATGGGAACAAACAGGGCCTGT
>JAHFZB010000539.1:0-32500 GCA_036884735.1 Huso huso
GAATCAGACATTGCTCCGTTGCCTCGAAGAAACATCTTCAATTTGTATTTAAAAGGATGCCCAACGTGGGGCTCGAACCCACAACCCTGAGATTAAGAGTCTCATGCTCTACCGACTGAGCTAGCCGGGCTGATTAGCGAAAGTTTCTTTCACTCTAACCAAACTGAGCTATTAATTTGTCATTTGAGAAAATGTTTAACGGCATGGTTATTTATTTTTTTTACTGCAAAGTGTAGTATTCTGTAGTAAAATTACTACAGCTGGCCAAAGTCCAGTATCTGGGTGCATGGAATGGTTCACAAGACCGCATGGTTGAAATGGCTTAACGCTCTGAGTCTATTCATTGTATTCCCCTTGATGTCCTGGTAACTGTTGCCTTTTTTCCCACTGGTAAATCACTGATGCTGTCATGATAAGTTCACAGGGTGCACACTGTTCCTTCAGGAGTCCTGCAGAGGAAGTGCTTCACAAGAGCAGTTAGACATAGTACTTCCATGGTCAGGTCATTGAATAGACAGAGCAGCCTTTTCTGAGGGTAGAGATTAAAGAGTGAAGGATGTCTATTGATATAGGGAGCCAGGAGGGAGCAGCAGGGAGGAGGGGCTCTTGAGGATCTCTCTGAGTGTCAGCAAACTGATGGGATGGATAGGAGTGTTGGAGAAGGGACGGAGATGAGGCGGCAGAAATACTGAATTCCAGAGATGTAGGCTTTAACGGTAGTGGAGGCTAAGTGAAGAGAATCCCTTGCATGGGTGATGGAGGCTACAATCCGCTGTTCATTAAATCGGAATGGGATGTATTTTGATTTGAGTGCAGAAAGTTGTAAATGTTTTCCATCCAGTGGTAAATGAAGATTTGGTCGCTGGGGCTAAGGGTGTGGCCATGTAGTGATGAGCAGATTGCAGAAGGTTGGAGAGTGTTGTATGTAGTTGAACAGCAGAGGGTGTGGCTATGCCGACCATCCTGTGTTAGTTAATACGGGATCGATCGGTTTGCTACCATCATGTCTGCTAAGCAATAAATAATGTCTGTTTGGACTGGAAAAGGTGAACTTGTAATCAGAGGTTTGGGTTTCACAACTCCAGTCAGTCATTCTCCTAATAGTGGAACTCCTTAAATCATAAATCAAAGCAGATTTCCAGGCTCGTACCGTGTATTAAAGCTTGTAGTATCTGAGAGGATGAGCGGACATATGACTAAATTGCTGAGGAAAATTATATATATATATATATATATATATATATATATATATATATATATATATATATATATATTTTAGATCCAGGTATTGGAGGAAAGCTGGAGCGTTGGAAGCTCTAGAGGAGAGCAGTTGCAGTTTTAAACAGTAAACTAAAGCAACTTTGTATGCTGCAATAGGAACAGATCTGAAGAGGGAGCCGAGATTTGCTGTAATGAGGAGATATTAACAGTAGAGGCAAGATCTGCTGAACGGGCAGAGATCTGAGGGAGTAAACGATGGAATGCTGTCAGTAGTGTGCAGTGGCTTGCTGTAGAGAGCAGAGAGCTGCTGAATGCAGTGGAAATTGGTATTTGAGAGTTAAGGCGTTTAAGATGATGTCGGAGATGGGGCTGCCTTTGGGCAGAGATGAAGAATGCGTAGATCTGAGACCGCTGCAGAACCTGAGAGGATGGGAATGCGTTGCTCGGAGGCTACTGCAAAACCTATTGATTTGATCAGAGCAGTCTAAGAGTGTATTGTCTATTGCAGTGTAGGAGGACGCTTTGACTGAAATGTTGATAATCGTAGGACATTATTATTTGTGCCTGGAAGCTCAAATTGAATAAAATGGACTTTGAAAGTTGTATTAAGTGCCTTGATGAAGTTGGGGGCAAATGAGGAAGTGCAAATCCGGGAGCAAGAAGGTTGCAGGAATGGCCTGATGCAAGGAAGCTGGAAAATTAATGTGACAGTGGATTCTTAACATCTCAGAAAGCTGATAAGCATGTCTTCATGACCAGATCCTCGAAGGGAGGGGTTTGGATTTGAAATAATCAAGTTAATATATGAAGCAAAAGAGGTTGAGGCAGGACGGGACTGAGAATCCCTCGGAAAGACAACGAACTGCAGGAATTGATAGAAAGTTTGGAGTGTGCGAGATTCGCAGGGATAGCAAATCAGTTTAAATTATGTAGTTTGTGGTGTTATGCTGCCATCTCGAGGTTGCGATTGGAATTGAAACTATTGGCTTCAGTGAAGCAGGGTAGCATATATTTGGTTATTGCGATTAAAATCCTTGTCTATGGATAAAACGTTTGCTTTAGAACAGTTCGTGATGATATAAGTAAGTTAACGTAGGTCTAGAAGAGGAGCCTGCAGTATTTAGATGTCATAATTCGGCGAGTTGAAGATCTCATGTTGCAAAAGCGCAGCAGCAGGAGCCAGAAGATTGCAGTAGTGAGGCACAGGCTCGCGTTGCCTGTTAAAGCTGCCTGGTCGCCATGGCAACTTACCACTCCCAGGAGTCACTCGATGAGGCGTTGCCGTGGTAACCATGGTCTGTGAGGCGCCGGTGTGAAAGAGTTGCAGTGCAGCGGTGACGTCGGAACAGTCTTTCTGATGAAAACGCAGAGCAAGCTGAGAATGACGCTGCGCTTTGAACGGCGCTGTAGCTGCACTGGAGACTGGAGGGAGCAGAAAAGACTAACGTTGGAGCTCCTGAATGAAAAAAAACAAAAGCTGAATGATGAAAAGAAAAGAGCGAAGAAACAAACACAGACGAATGGCGGAAGCAGTGCTGGGTATATAAATAGAAAAGAAGAGAGATTGACATGCAAGCTACCTAACGGGATTGCCCATACCGCTCTGGTCACGCCCTTTTACCTGACCAAACACAGCAGCGCAAGATAATGGCAGAGACACTGGAACTTGATTGAAACTGAACTGCCCCCAGGAAGTAATTTGTTTGTCGCTATATAATCAATATGTTGTGTGGGCTAAATTGTAGAAATAAATGTCCGGATTTCAAATTCAAACACGCTAAAAAATGATATAGAGTGGAATAGATATAAAGACGGTTTTGACCTCGACGTGATTTGAACACGCAACCTTCTGATGTGGAGTCAGATGCGCTACCGTTGCGCCACGAAGTCCTGGTGTACTGTTTGCTTGTGATGCAATGTTAGAGTGCACAGCGTGACATGAACGCATGCGATAATGTGTTAATTTACCAACAGAAACATCAATAAAAGTGTATGTATTTATTTGTGAATAAACTATCTTGCTTATACGATGGGACCAGAGACCTTACATCGGCAATCTAATGATAGGCCAACCCCTGAGAGACTTTGTCTTGACCAGGGACTAATATAATCTAAAAACAAACTGCGATGGGAATGTGAATAGAGTCAAATACATTTGTACCATTCTGTAAATTATATATATATATATATATATACCTCAAGTAACTGTAGGTTTTTTTAAATACTTTTTTATTTTATAACTGTAGCTTTATTATCATAATGAAAACACATTACACATGACCACAGTTCTGTAACAAAATGACAAAAACAAAGACGTTCCCATACCGGGAGTCGAACCCGGGCCGCCTGGGTGAAAACCAGGAATCCTAACCGCTAGACCATATGGGAAGGTGATTATCAAACTCATTTACATGCAACAGTAGCTACACTCTAAAACCATGTGTAAGTTTGGAACATTCATAAACACTTATCTGTAACACTTTTAAACGCGCGTCAAGGCGTTTACTTTATAAACATGTTTAGAATATAAACGTGTTAAGGTGTTTAAGTAATAAACACGTGAACATGTTTTATTCGCTCTAACACTTTTTAAACACCTGAACACGTTTACAAATCTACAGGTGTTTAAGATCTAAACACGTAAATGCTTTCTTATTTTTACAATACAAAAGACACAAATTAAACAACTTACTTTTTATTTATTGCATATTTCAAAGTTAAGCCAAAAACTTTTTAAACAAAAAATCTATTGCAATAGTAACAAGTATTTGAATTGTAATAAATATTTACAATTTGAAGAATAAAATCTGTTACACCTATATACATATTGTAGCGTGCATGGTGGAAGGCAGCAATAGGGCTGGTAGGTGACGTAATCACACACAGAGACATGAGCCCGATATACGCTCCTCTTGCAAAGGAGCCGGCTCTTTGTACAGCGGTATCGGGCGCTATGCTTTAGTGCAAGAGGTCCCGGGTTCGCGCCCGCCCTCTGGCTGTGAGTGGATTGCCTCGCCCCTGTGTGATGCGCCTGCCTGCGGGAACCGAGATCGCTACAATATATATGATTGTATTTAAAACATCTAAAACATCAAATAGAATATTGTATATGTCCCTCCCTCAAATAAATTATTTAAATAGACAATAAAAACATACTACCTTATCATGAAATTCAGTTTTAACAAATAATTATTTAATTTGTTTACAGATATTTACAATTATGTAAGAATGTTATTGTTGTAATTCACTAATTTAATCGTTGAACCCTTTTGCAAAAATCTGTATTCATGGGATTTGCATCCAGTAAATGGGTCTCCCAATATATATTGCTGCAGGAATCCAAGCACCCTTGAATAAACTTTGGGGTACTGCAGGTGGAAGGCATAGTACATTCCCAGGAGAACAAGCACAGCATCTAATACAGTTTTTGCTTGGCAAAATATTGCAACAGTATCTCCTACTATTACAGCTTCCTGGAGGGTGTTCTTTGCAACACAAAGAACAAGATGCGGTGGTTCTTCTGGTGTGGTTTTCAAGTACTTGTCAAGTTCACTTGTAGATATATCCTGAAAAATATAACAATGAAATGATGACAAAATAATATAAATATATAAAATATAACATTTTTTATTGTACTTTGTTAGATACATTTAATTTAATTTTAAATTTACTGTGTCAATTGTTAGCATTATATAAGTCAATATAATTATGCTTGAATGACAGTAAGAGGACATCTTGTTTGAAGCCGAGTCAATGGGTGCCCCCCCCACTCCCAAACATTTTGATTAATGTTATTTAGTATAATTACCTCATATACAGTGATGACCGAAACTGACTTTTTCCCCTTTCCTTCATCAAATTTAGTTTTTTCTTCAATGAGCTGAATTACAGGTAGCATTCTGAGATCTCCCTGAAAAGAAAAATGTGGCGGGGGTAATGACCTTTGTATAAGTAATTGCTTTGTACAGTGGCGGGGTGTGAAGGGGGAGAGGGAGGAGGTTTGTTGTACTTTTTGTTTGTTACCTTCGTGTGTTTCCAGCTGGCAAAGCCACAAGTCATTCACAAGAATACAATGTGTTTTGTGATCGTTTATTTCCTCAACTCTTTCTTGGATCCAATCAGTAACTCAGAGACCGTCCTAACCTGTTCAGCCCTTTTGCACAATGTTTCAAATCATGTACTTCCAAGGACCATTGCAAATTCACCCATTACCTAATAGAAAAACACATGCACAAGTATGAAGTTGAAAAAATAAAAATAAAAATAAAAAATACCTCCAACGCAGGAATGTTGAACTAGAATTTATAAACCCAGGACCTATGCTGTCAGATAACAGTTTTAGAAAATGGTTGACATTACATTAAAAATAAATATTTACTTAAAATGAATAAAAAATAAAGTAAAATAAATGTCACAAAATGAGTTTCTGTATATCATCATCATAATAACTGTACTTGGATTGGATTAAAGCAAATCGCAACCTTTAATCCAACATTCACAACCACAATTTTAATTTTATTTTAGTGATCAGTAATATTGACTGTTTGATGAGACTGTAGAAGGAAAATAATAATGCAGTTAACTGTAAGCAGGTGAATTGTAGTATGCCCTCTATAACTTTACAATAACATGAGTAAATAAACAGATACTTACAAATTGTCCCCATTCAAAACAAGGGTAAACTTCAACAATTGGTTTAATTCTTCCAGCTGGAAGAGTGGTCAGCCACAATCGACGATTGCCAAACGTTTCTTTAAGAAGAATGTCTATGTGATTGTCATCAGGCTTATTTTTGTCAAATTCTTTCTCTTAGTTCTTCGACATGGCGGTCGTATTCTTCATCGGGCCGTTCTTCACGCCTCTGTATGGTAGGTACCTGGGCTTTCTTTGCCATAATTGGTGCCGAACTGGAGTCAATGGGCAGGTTTTCCTTTTTTAAAGACCACCTCATGTGCCTCATCTTCTGACTGAGGCACTTAGAAAATAAGGACTACAAAAGAACAAGAGGTGAAAACAATAATTGTGAATAAATACATCAAGTTTCAGAAAGAAATGGCAAGCTTCAATTCCCAATGTATTGTTTTGCATACTTGAATTCCATCTTACCCACGGTTCATTCCTTCATGCTTAATGCATGGGTATTTGCTATACAGCTTTTTTTCCAATGGCCTGTCACTTAGGCTGGGATAATTAGCCAGGTAATAATTAGATGCTTCATCAACCATTTTATGCCATATCCCTCTTGAATTGCCAGCCAGAAGACTTCTATGCACCAGGTCAGAAAATGGAGGCAGAGGGGTTCTATCATCCACTGTTGAACATCCTGTAGAGTATAATAACAAATAATAATACAAAACAAAAATAGTTAAGTCTGAGGCTGACATTCATTGATAAAGAGTGCAATCTTAATAATGTGCAACAAAATTAAACTGATGAGCAACAAGAAAAAAATAAACATAAACAGGTACTTACTCCGATTTGCAAAAGATTCCATGTATGCTGCGGAGTCAAGGGATATGATTTCATTTATTTTTTCGGAATCTGACTTCTGCTCAATTGATGTTATGTTCACTTGTTCTTCTATGGGTATCTGTGGGATCCAGCTCTCTCCTTCCATCAGTATTATTAAAGATTCTGATTGCATCTCCAATAAGATTTCGTCATCATCAATCTCAGTTCCGTCAGTTTCCAGGACCAGTATATGCCCCTTTTTTGGAAGGCCAAGTTTTTGTGAACCTGAAAAGGTTATCAATAATTGATCATTTAGATTTATACATAACAAAATAAGAAATGGCAAGAACAACAGACAGCCATTCAACCTATTTGACTTTTTCATTCTATTTTGAATCTTTTCAGCTGTTGTTAGATCTGTGCTCCATTTTGTGCCACCAGCCAATTCAACTACAGAATAATGAATCATCCCAACACTGCCTTAATTTCTAGAACAGACTGTAAAATATAAGTGGAATGTAGTTAATTACACCACCCGTCCACCCATTGCAACCATACAGAAAGATTATAAAAGATTATTTGGAATTATAGAAAGTTATATCAGTAACATTTATCTACTCACCTTTTTCAAGAACTTCTTTGAAGGATGTTCCTCTGACCTTTTTTTTTTTTTTTTTTTTTGTTTAGGCTGCCGATCCCACACTTTGAAGACACCCACGGTGGGCTTTGAGGTATAAAAAGAGTGAGGAACTAAGAGACTGGGAGCATGGAACTAGGAGATACCAGAATAGGAAAGAGGGAGAAGCCGAGGGAAGTAAACGGAAATAAAGAGGACGAGATTAGACAGCAGCGGCTGGGGTTTTTTTTTGTGCACGGACAGTGTCAGTTTTTTTTTGTTATTTTTTTTCGTGGACTCACTCTGGGAGGACTGCGGAACTTGGTGATTGAAGACATTTGAAAAGAGGTACTGACAAGAACCTTTGCGTTCGTGGTTTATGTCAGGATATCAGGATCTCTCCTGAGGCCTTCAGCTGAAGCGCAGCACCCTATGGAGAGGGCTGCCCAAACAGGCATCTGGACAGGAGCCCTAGGAGGAGGTCTGGACCAGAGAGTGGATGACGTATGGTTAAGTGAACAAATACACATTAAAATGCATCTAACGCTCAAAAATAAAACAATAATTCAAATAAACAAACTGTGCAAAAAAAAAGGAAAACCAATCCAATTAAAATTCAAAAATCATAAGTGATAATACTGAATAAAATAATAATCAACACATTCGTCACCCGTGACATTACCACCACTGCGATCTTGAAAATGTTTGTATGCCACAGAATTTAAGATCTGAAACGGAATTTTTAGCATCTACAAAATGTCTAGCGAGTGGTGGATGAATATGTTTTCTCCTAATTGAACTTTTATGCTCGCTCATTAATGCGCAATTGTAACTGTCTAGTAGTTTTACCATCATATTGCAAATGGCTAGGACAAGAAATCACATAAATGACATGAGTTGAAGCACAATCACTTGTAAGATACTGTACTCTTTTTTTTCGTTGTATGGCTTGTGCATTTTCTTAGTTTTAAATGTATTATCACAGGCGGTACACTTACGATTTCGAAAAAATCCAGTAGATCTGTCCAGTACACCTAGATCTCTCGAACATCTAAACGAGTCAGCCCTTAATAAAGACCGTCCGTGTTCATTTCGGCGTTTATGACATTGTCTATACACAACAGCTCTTATGTAATCCTATTGGTATCGAATCGATCGCAATTAATGTGTTCCATGTTTCCAGTCAGTTTGATAGTTTTAATACTGTATTACATTCTGAATATGAATAGAGCTGAATTATTAATTGTAGATAATACTTAGAATACCAGATACATATTTAGCATAAAAAAGCAATAGATGTGATTTATTTAATAGTCGTTCATTATTTTGTGTATCAGCCGCCACACAAAGCCGAGCGCAGTGCGGTATACTGTAATGATGCTGCAGTCAGTCTGCCCGGACTGCACCTGAACCATCTTAAAAACACGAAGCTTCTAATAAGCTAATTTGTAAAAGTTAGTAAAGAGTTGCGCTGATATAACGAAGCTAAATTTGAACTCCTAGCTGGAGCAACGAGAGGGCGAGAGGGCGGGGCAGAGAAGGAGGGGGAGACGCTGCTAGGCAACCAGCTCGTGAACATTCCACTCAGCTGAGCAGAGACCGTTAGGATTTAAAAATGCGAACGTTCCGAGCGGCGTTAGGCGCTTCGTTAAATTAACACACCGTTGCTGGCATTTGAATGTAACCATATTTTAAATACTCAAATAGGACTGTATTAAAAAAATATATTATGTTTTTCAAAGTAATATGTTATTTGGAATATTAAAACAATCAAGTTAAATAACATGTTTGGACACAAAATATTTTTCAGTGACGTTAACAAGTAGTCTTACAACAAAATGCAATTTGCGTTAGAACACTATTTTAGTCGGTTTAAAATGGAAATTAAAATGGTATTGAGTGCTGACAAGAGTTTGGTATCAGCTGTTGATTTTCTTAAAACAATCTTTAATAGTAAAATAAAGAAATTTATTCTTTTTAAAAAATAAGTAAAATTGAACTGTTAGAAGTGGGATTTGAACCCACGCCTCTATTCAATAAGTAATTTTGTTGCAATACTGTATACAATGTGAACAGAATCAGACATTGCTCCGTTGTCTCGAAGAAACATCTTCAATTTGTATTTAAAAGGACGCCCAACGTGGGGCTCGAACCCACGACCCTGAGATTAAGAGTCTCATCCTCTACCGACTGAGCTAGCCGGGCTGACTGGTGCTCGTTTCTTTCACTGTAACCAACTGAGCTATTAATTTGCCATCTTATTTGAGAAAATAGTGAATGACAGAACCAAAGATTCCAAATATAATCCACTGAACTGTAGCTTTATTATCATAATGAAAACAGATTACACATGACCACAGTTCTGTATCAAAATTAAGTCGTAAGTATATGGTTTCCATTGTAGCTATTTACACACACTGCTCTGTTGTCTCCCAGGGTGTTATCTAACAAAACGACATATGCTGTGCTGCCATAATTGATTACATAGACTTTCCTGCCCCGTCTTGCTTTCTTCTTAGATGTGATCTCAGGTTCTGCTGAGTTCTGCTCCCTCGAGCACGTTCTGCAGCATCTCGCCTTGCTAATCACTGCCGTATGCTTTGGCGGCTTAATAGGTTGGTCTCTGTGGTGCAATCGGTTAGCGCGTTCGGCTGTTAATCGAAAGGTTGGTGGTTCAAGTCCACCCAGGGACGATGCTTTTTGCATTTTTTAATCACATTAGATAATGGCACTCTGATACGCTGTTATTTCATCCAATTACGCTGAAGAATAAATGTGCTCTCTTTTTTTAGTTCAAAATAATACAAAACAAATATCGCCTTGCTGTTTGCCAAAACCCGGGATCGAACAGGGACCTTTAGATCTTCAGTCTAACGCTCTCCCAACTGAGCTATTTCGGCTTGACAAGACTGATGTTTCGAGATAGCATTCTTTTTGGCAATCCAGTAAACCTGTAATGAGAAACGTTCAACAGCTCGGCAACACCATAATAGAATCCGATGCCTTTACAAATGCGTTTCGAAACTGTTAAGTTTTCTCCCAAATGCGGTTCTCAACAAATGTTTTTTTTTTTTTTTGTATTCCTTCCAGAGTAAGTCCAAAAGGCAAACACTGGAACTGGCTGCCTGAAAGTGCAGCGCTTGAACTGCCTCAACAAACGCTGAGCTCTAAAACGTGTACATTGAAAGTCTATTAACATCTTTAACACAATCATCTGTATTCCAATCCACAGGGTGATCAATAAAGTGACTGCTGGCTTTGTTTAAATATTAACAAGATGTTTTCAGGATTCACGCGTATTCTGAGCAAGCACGATAGAATATGGTAGTGAAAGGACAAGCAAATAACAGGTTTATTGGCTCTGGTCTTGTATCATCACCCTGACTACTGTCCGTAAGAAAGTGGCATTAATAAAAACGTCATTATGCAAAGTTCCCAATGCGCAAATACGCAGCATATTTAAACTTCTTCACAATCTTAAACCTTCCCAAATGAATTTAAAATACTTACTGACAGGTACGGCCCTTTCCCAATGTAACACTCTGCTTTGTTTGAACACCAACGATGGGTGGGATATTATGTAGTAAACCACAATACTATTGTTCCCACTGTTCACGAGATGAGGCGTTGCCGTGGTAACCATGGTCTGTGAGGCGCCGGTGTGAAAGAGTTGCAGTGCAGCGGTGACGTCGGAACAGTCTTTCTGATGAAAACGCAGAGCAAGCTGAGAATGACGCTGCGCTTTGAACGGCGCTGTAGCTGCGCTGGAGACTGGAGGGAGCAGAAAAGACTAACGATGGAGCTCCTGCAGAAAAATAGAAAAGCTGAATGATGAAAAGAATAGAAACAAACACAGACGAAGGGCGGAAGCAGTGCTGGGTATATAAATAGAAAAGAAGGAGAGATTGACATGCAAGCTACCTAACGGGATTGCCCATACCGCTCTGGTCACGCCCTTTTACCTGACCAAACACAGCAGCGCAAGATAATGGCAGAGAGACTGGAACTTGATTGAAACTGAACTGCCCCCCCAGGAAGTAATTTGTTTGTCGCTATATAATCAATATGTTGTGTGGGCTAAATTGTATAAATAAATGTCCGGATTTCAAATTCAAACACGCTAAAAAATGATATAGAGTGGAATAGATATAAAGACGGTTTTGACCTCGATGTGATTTGAACACGCAACCTTCTGATCTGGAGTGAGACGCGCTACCATTGCGCCACGAAGTCCTGGTGTACTGTTTGCTTGTGATGCAATGTTAGAGTGCACAGCGTGACATGAACGCATGCGATAATGTGTTAATTTACCAACAGAAACATAAATAAAAGTGTATGTATTTATTTGTGAATAAACTATCTTGCTTATACGATGGGACCAGAGACCTTACATCGGCACTCTAATGATAGGCCAACCCCTGAGAGACTTTGTCTTGACCAGGGACTAATATAATCTAAAAACAAACTGCGATGGGAATGTGAATAGAGTCAAATACATTTGTACCATTCTGTAAATATATATATATATATATATATATATATATATATATATATATATATATATATATATATATATATATACCTCAAGTAACTGTAGGTTTTTTTAAATACTTTTTTATTTTATAACTGTAGCTTTATTCTCATAATGAAAACACATTACACATGACCACAGTTCTGTAACAAAATGACAAAAACAAAGACGTTCCCATACCGGGAGTCGAACCCGGGCCGCCTGGGTGAAAACCAGAAATCCTAACCGCTAGACCATATGGGAAGGTGATTATCAAACTCATTTACATGCAACAGTAGCTCCACTCTAAAACCATGTGTAAGTTTGGAACATTCATAAACACTTATCTGTAACACTTTTTAAACGCGTCAAGGCGTTTACTTTATAAACATGTTTAGAATATAAACGCGTTAAGGTGTTTAAGTAATAAACACGTGAACATGTTTACTCGCTCTAACACTTTTTAAACACCTCAACACGTTTACAAATCTACAGGTGTTTAAGATCTAAACACGTAAATGCTTTCTTATTTTTACAATACAAAAAGACACAAATTAAACAACTTACTTTTATTTATTGCATATTTCAAAGTTAAGCCAAAAACTTTTTTAAACAAAAAATCTATTGCAATAGTAACAAGTATTTGAATTGTAATAAATATTTACAATTTGAAGAATAAAATCTGTTACACCTATATACATATTGTAGCGTGCATGGTGGAAGGCAGCAATAGGGCTGGTAGGTGACGTAATCACACACAGAGACATCTTGTTTGAAGCCGAGTCAATGGGTGCCCCCCCCACCTCCCAAACATTTTGATTAATGTTATTTAGTATAATTACCTCATATACAGTGATGACCGAAACTGACTTTTTCCCCTTTCCTTCATCAAATTTAGTTTTTTCTTCAATGAGCTGAATTACAGGTAGCATTCTGAGATCTCCCTGAAAAGAAAAATGGGGTGGGGGGGTAATGACCTTTGTATAAGTAATTGCTTTGTACAGTGGCGGGGTGTGAAGGGGGAGAGGGAGGAGGTTTGTTGTTCTTTTTGTTTGTTACCTTCGTGCGTTTCCAGCTGGCAAAGCCACAAGTCACTCACAAGAATACAATGTGTTTTGTGATCGTTTATTTCCTCACCTCTTTCTTGGATCCAATCAGTAACTCAGAGACCGTCCTAACCTGTTCAGCCCTTTTGCACAATGTTTCAAATCATGTACTTCCAAGGACCATTGCAAATTCACCCATTACCTAATAGAAAAACACATGCACAAGTATGAAGTTGAAAAAAAAAAAAAAAAAATACCTCCAACGCAGGAATGTTGAACTAGAATTTATAAACCCAGGACCTATGCTGTCAGATAACAGTTTTAGAAAATGGTTGACATTACATTAAAAATAAATATTTACTTAAAATGAATAAAAAATAAAGTAAAATAAATGTCACAAAATGAGTTTCTGTATATCATCATCATAATAACTGTACTTGGATTGGATTAAAGCAAATCGCAACCTTTAATCCAACATTCACAACCACAATTTTAATTTTATTTTAGTGATCAGTAATATTGACTGTTTGATGAGACTGTAGAAGGAAAATAATAATGCAGTTAACTGTAAGCAGGTGAATTGTAGTATGCCCTCTATAACTTTACAATAACATGAGTAAATAAACAGATACTTACACATTTTCCCCATTTAAAACAAGGGTAAACTTCAACAATTGGTTTAATTCTTCCAGCTGGAAGAGTGGTCAGCCACAATCGACGATTGCCAAACGTTTCTTTAAGAAGAATGTCTATGTGATTGTCATCAGGCTTATTTTTGTCAAATTCTTTTCTTAATTCTTCGACATGGCGGTCGTATTCTTCATCGGGCCGTTCTTCACGCCTCTGTATGGTAGGTACCTGGGCTTTCTTTGCCATAATTGGTGCCGAACTGGAGTCAATGGGCAGGTTTTTCCTTTTTAAAGACCACCTCATGTGCCTCATCTTCTGACTGAGGCACTTAGAAAATAAGGACTACAAAAAGAACAAGAGGTGAAAACAATAATTGTGAATAAATACATCAAGTTTCAGAAAGAAATGGCAAGCTTCAATTCCCAATGTATTGTTTTGCATACTTGAATTCCATCTTACCCACGGTTGATTCCTTCATGCTTAATGCATGGGTATTTGCTATACAGCTCTTTTTCCAATGGCCTGTCACTTAGGCTGGGATAATTAGCCAGGTAATAATTAGATGCTTCATCAACCATTTTATGCCATATCCTCTTGAATTGCCAGCCAGAAGACTTCTATGCACCAGGTCAGAAAATGGAGGCAGAGGGGTTCTATCATCCACTGTTGAACATCCTGTAGAGTATAATAACAAATAATAATACAAAACAAAAAATAATTAAGTCTGAGGCTGATATTCATTGATAAAGAGTGCAATCTTAATAATGTGCAACAAAATTAAACTGATGAGCAACAAGAAAAAAATAAACATAAACAGGTACTTACTCCGATTTGCAAAAGATTCCATGTATGCTGCGGAGTCAAGGGATATGATTTCATTTATTTTTTTCGGAATCAGACTTCTGCTCAATTGATGTTATGTTCACTTGTTCTTCTATGGGTATCTGTGGGATCCAGCTCTCTCCTTCCATCAGTATTATTAAAGATTCTGATTGCATCTCCAATAAGATTTCGTCATCATCAATCTCAGTTCCGTCAGTTTCCAGGACCAGTATATGCCCCTTTTTTGGAAGGCCAAGTTTTTGTGAACCTGAAAAGGTTATCAATAATTGATCATTTAGATTTATACATAACAAAATAAGAAATGGCAAGAACAACAGACAGCCATTCAACCTATTTGACTTTTTTTCATTCTATTTTGAATCTTTTCAGCTGTTGTTAGATCCGTGCTCCATTTTGTGCCACCAGCCAATTCAACTACAGAATAATGAATCATCCCAACACTGCCTTAAAATTTCTATAACAGACTGTAAAATATAAGTGGAATGTAGTTAATTACACCACCCGTCCACCCATTGCAACCATACAGAAAGATTATAAAAGATTATTTGGAATTATAGAAAGTTATATCAGTAACATTTTATCTACTCACCTTTTTCAAGAACTTCTTTGAAGGATGTTCCGCTGACCATTTTTTTTTTTTTGTTTAGGCTGCCGATCCCACACTTTGAAGACACCCACGGTGGGCTTTGAGGTATAAAAAGAGTGAGGAACTAAGAGACTGGGAGCATGGAACTAGGAGATACCGGAATAGGAAAGAGGGAGAAGCCGAGGGAAGTAAACGAAAATAAAGAGGACGAGATTAGACAGTGAGCGGCTGGGGTTTTTTTGTGCACGGACAGTGTCAAGTAGTAAAGGCACGACAGCGTCTGTCACTTTTCTAAGCCCTGCCCCTTTTGATTGATTTATGACCCTAAACCCCGCCCATTTTGATTGATTTATGACCCTAAGCCCTGCCCCTTTCACACCCTTTGATTGATTTATGACCCTAAACCACGCCCTTATTGGTTGATTTATGACCTTAAGCCCCGCCCCTTTCCACGCCTCTGAGTGATTTATGACCCTTAAGCCCCTCCCCCTTTCCCCACGCTTTGATTGATTTATGATCCTTAAGCCTCGCCCCTTTTTCCCACGCTTTGAGTGATTTATGGCTCTAAAGCCTCGCCCCTTTTTCCCACGCTTTGAGTGATTTATGGCTCTAAAGCCTCGCCCCTTTTTCCCACGCTTTGAGTGATTTATGGCTCTAAAGCCTCACCCCCTCTTTCCCACGCTTTTAAGTGATTTATGACCCGTCCCTTTTTACCTGACATCCGTCAAAAATAGCCCTCCCTAAAATTGGCATCTGTTGTACCCTTATTTTTTAGACTATTACAAAGAAAAGACAGAAAGAAAGAAAAGAAAGCACATTGTATTGTAGTGCATTGTTTTTTGACTATGTTTGAGACCCTCCGTAACAATAACCAGGGGTTATTACCATACAGAGAGTCCCTAAACATTTTTTGACTATGTTTGAGACCCTCCGTAACAATAACCAGGAGTTACTACCATACAGAGAGTCCCTAAACTTTTTTTACTATGTTTGAGACCCCCCGTAACAATAACCAGAGATTATTAACATACAGAGAGTCCATAAACATTTTTTACTACGTTTGAGACCCTCTGTAACAATAACCAGGAATTATTAACATACAGAGAGTCCATAAACATTGAAAAGAGTCTCATAATCAGTATATTATACACATATTACACTGAAAATTAACCCATAATAGCAAGTCTCAAATGCTTGGGCCCTACATTTCAGGTTGGATTTCCAGGCCGTGGTAGGTAGCTGTGTCAATTCCATAATAAACATGTATCCATCTAATGGTTGATTTTAATATTACAACATGTTCTAAAAACGATTTAAAGTTGTTTTTGAATACAATAAAGGTTAGCACAGGCTGCATTGTAAAGATTTAGGGTATTTTAGGAGCCTACCCATAATGCCCCGTATTTGCATACTGGTTTCTATTAACATTACAGAGAACTCTAAAAAACGATTTAAAATGTATTTTAGACGTTGATAAATGTTACCACTACGTTCTTTGTCTTATTGTGGTTATTTTAAAACCATACACGACGTGGTTAGGTACAAGAATAATATTTTCTGTTAAAACTGTATAAATGCTGCAGTATTAAGCATGCCGCCTACTGCCATCTGCTGTTTGAATTAAATATTGCAGTGGTTGTGACCTGGATATGTGTACCGTACTCTAAAAACGATTTAAAATGTATTTTAGACGTTGATAGATGTTACCACAATATTATTTGTCTTAATGTGGTTATTTTAAAACCATACACGACGTGGTTAGGTACAAGAATAATATTTTTCTGTTAAAAAACTGTATAAATGATGCAGGATTAAGCATGCCGCAGACTCGTGTCTGTAGCTCGTTTTTAATATGCGAGCATCGGTTTCTAATTATTTTCAAAATAAATATTTTATAAAAAGCGTGTCTGAAAGTGAAAACTAATGTTTTAATATGAATAAAAGTATTTTCGATAGTTTCACCGCGCATACAGCCGCGAGCTGTAAAAAAGACGCGTGTAACGAGGCCATGTCTAATTGATCGTTCTGTGTACTGTATTCAAATGGGGTAGACATCTCTTTGAAAAACAAATAATCAATAGCGTTAAGGTATGGTTTAAGGGCTAATCTAATTATGCCTCCTTCAGGTAACAGTATTTAAACCTTGCACGATGCCGACCCCGTAAAACCTTATTTTGGATAAAACTCTACTCCCTGCCTGACTGCCTGATCTGCGTTGGAAAATATTGTATGCTTTGGACTCACTAAAATAATGGATTACTTCGACAGCAAATTAGGTATGTGCATTTATTTTTAAATGTATCAAAGGTGCTTGTTTTAAAATGTAATACCGTTTGTGGTCTGATGTTTAAAAAATGTTTTGGTTACTTAGTACGTTTTGTCTGTATTTTTAGACGTTGATAGATGTTACCACAATAGTATTTGTCTTAATGTGGTTATTTTAAAACCATACACGACGTGGTTAGGTACAAGAATAATATTTTTCTGTTAAAAACTGTATAAATGCTGCAGGATTAAGCATGCCGCCTACTGCCCTCTGATGGTTGAATTTAATATTGCAGTGGCTACGACCTGGATATGTGTAACATACTCTAAAAAACGATTTAAAGGTATTTTAGACGTTGATAAATGTTACCACTACGTTCTTTGTCTTAATGTGGTTATTTTAAGACCATACACGACGTGTTTAGGACTAAGAATCGTCTTTTTCTGTTAAACTGTATAAATGCGGGAGGAACAGCCATACCGCAGACTCCTGTCTCTAGCTCATTTTAATATACTAGCATCGGTTTCTAATTATTTTCAAAATAAATATTGTAAAAAAAGCATGTTTGAAAGTTTAAAACTAATGTTTTAATATGAATAAAAGTCTTATCGATAGTTTCAACTCTCCTACATCCCAGGCTGTAAAAATAGACGCCCGTGTAACAAGGTTACGTCTAATTGATCGTTCTGTGTACTGTATTCAAATGGGGTAGACATCTCTGAAAGAATCAATCTCCAGGCTGTAATTTTTTTTTTTTTTTTTTTTTTGTGTTACGGAGGGTGTGTGTATTTTATGGTTAAATCCTGGGGTGTTTCTCAGAATTAGTAAAAAAATATAAAAACACAAGTTATATTATAATGTTTTTTTTTTACTATGTTTGAGACCTTCTGTAACAATAACCAGGGTTATTAACAAACAGAAAGTCCCTAAACATGTGGAAGAGTTTCCTCATCAGTGTGTTTATACACATATTACACTGAACAATAACCCACAACAGCATCCATCAAATGTGCTGGGGGGGCCCTACATTTCTGTGGGATTTTCAGGCCGTGGTAGGTAACTGTGTCCATACACATGGTTCTATGTAATGTTTGATTTTAATATTACAATATATTCTAAAAAAACAATTTAAAGTTGTTTTTGAATCCAATAAAGGTTAGCACAGGCTGAATTGTAAAGGTTTTAGGGTTTTTTTAGGAGCCTCCCCATAATGCACCTGTATTTGCATACTGGTTTCTATTAACATTACAGAGAACTCTAATTATTATTATTATTATTATTATTATTTATTTATTAGCAGACGCCCTTATCCAGGGCGACTTACAATTGTAAGCAAAGACATCTAATTAATGTTATTTTTGAAGCTAAAAAATTTGACCACTACATTCTTTGGCTTAATACGTGATTAGGAGTAAGGGTCATCTTTTCCTGTTAAAACTGAATATATTTTGGGATTTCTCAGGACTAGTAAGAAATTATAGAGAAAGAAGGAAGAGAGTTATTGGGAATATGGTGAACAGACCCTGTCTTTTGGCCAAGAAGAAAGAAGCAGTCCTAGAGAAGAAAAGGTACAAAAACCTGTTTTTTATTTAGTAAGAAACTTTTCTTAAATAAGAGTCTTAACTACTATCCTTCAGAAGAATACATCTTACATAAAGGCTTCTTAATCAATATGTAATATTTTAAACTATTACACTGAAAAGAACCTTATCTAACTGTGAAAAGTCTATTGAGCCTGTTCTTTTTCAGGGAGGTAGACTTGGGGGCGGGCTGTTCACTGTGTAATTATTTATTTTTTATTATTTATTTCTTAGCAGACGCCCTTATCCAGGACGACTTCCAATTGTTACAAGATATCACATTATTTTTTACATACAATTACCCATTTATACAGTTGGGTTTTTACTGGAGCAATCTGAGTAAAGTACCTTGCTCAAGGGTAATGCATGGACTGTTCCCACAAGGCTGTTGGCTGATATTCGAATCTCGGGGTCTTTCTATCTACTGTATACAGGTTCTCTAATTATTTTCAAATTAAAGTTCTAAAAACAAAAAATAAATGAAAATCTTTCAAAGTTGGCTGTTTGGTCGTGTGTAAATTCAATTCTTTAATAATTACAATTATTTTAGTTAAGATGAAAACATTTACAAAGCGATGAAATTAATAAATACACAAATAAATAAATACATGTCTGCTGTTCAAGTATAGTCTATAATTGTAGACAGTGTTCAAGTTTGTTACAAATATTTTAGTTCAGATGTAAGCAGCGACAAACTATGGACGCTTATCTGAATTGATTGAATGGAGGTCAGAAATTGTTTTACAATCACAAATGGTCGGACATTATGTAAAAAAAACAAAAAAAACCCATGTTTTAGTACTGTGTTTCTGATTTTACTGGGCGGATAGGCAGCTGCAAATGTGATATGGTTGTCTTTTTATGATACACTTAATATGATCTAACTTAACATGATATGGCCTGTATGTTATAATGTTTAAGATTTTACTGTATTTAACTAAGTATTTGCATTATTTTAACATATTCATTTTAGATCTTGAAACAAAATGACATACTTAAAATACCTGAAAATCTTATCAAACACCTTTGTGGTATTTTTCATACATGTGGATAGAAAAATAATTCTCTACATAAGTTATTTGGGCCTCATTTATTTTGGAATTGTTTCTTTTCTGTTAGATTAAGATTTTTGCTGTCAAATTATAATAGATATGTTATAAAGAAGAAAGATTAAACCAAGCATACATTAACTTGTAGAATGACTGGGAATTTACAAACAGTATGAATGAGAACAACAAAGCATATTGCATAAAGAGGATACAAAATACCCTTTACAAAGGGAATCATTTCAACCTTCACCAGGGTGTGTATAAAGAAAATCAGCATATCTCTAAACTAGCTGTTTTAAAACAGAAAGATTCCTGTTAAACATAACACCACAGTCAGCATATCTCTAAACTAGCTGTTTTACATTCTTTAAAGAATACAACCACCAAAGAATAATATATTTAGAAGCCATAAAAAAACATACAAAGAAGCAGTACCCATATATACGTGCACTTTATTTTAGGGTTAATAGATTCCATGTATCGGCTCTTCTGTTTATGTTTGACACGTCTGTGGCGTCGGGACAGGCAGCCTCAAAACAAGTCCAGAACAGTTGAATAGGGGTGCCGACACAGCTTTGAACTATTGAGGACGTCTCCTGTCTTTGTAAAGCAGCGTCATAAAACACCTTTGCTTAATTTACATGTTAAGATCTCGAACAAACCCCGGCTGTTTTGACCCATGACAACGATGTTTTTTTTTTAACCTCCACGCACACCCTAGGTATCTCCACTTGTTCGTTCAGTAACGGGGGTTGTACACTTTCAATCGGAGGACTCTTTGAAACGCCATAGGTAATTGAATGTTTTTGTGTTTTCTTTATTTTGTGTTTGTTTTCAGTTGATGTTCATTTGTTTTTAAAGGCGATCTTTCAGTATAGTTTTGTGAATGTTACTTGTATTCATTCTTTTTTTCTTTATTTTAATTAAGTCAATCTATCCTATACATATGGAGGCAAGCTTCCATATGTATCCCTCTATGACGGCTGCACATTCGAGAAGCCCACCCTCGCTCGAAAACACATTTTGTACACGGAATATTTTAGGAATAAATTAAGTAAAACAATAAAATGTTTTTTTTTTTTTTTTTTTTTAGAAAATAAAACTAACTTATTTTTTTTTCGTTTTTGGCTGGGTTATTTTTGGTACTTCAAGTGCGATTTTGAAGAAAACAAAAGGAAGCACGGTCTCAGTATATGCGTTGCTGTCGTGCAAAATCAAATACAGTAGACCTGTTTACTGTAAAAAAATAAATTAGAAGGAAGTAATAAAGTGGAGTAGGTTCACGCCTCTATCTTATAGGCCTTCTTCAATTTAGGCCGCTAAGATTTCAGTTTACTAAAGACCCTGTATTTATTTATTTATTTTTTTAAGACGTGAGTAGATTGTAGATAATATATTTCCTAAAAACAATCGCTATACTATATTTTTATAAATTAGTAAACGATTACTATAAGCAAGTTTTTTCATTTTAAAATTCTGAGCGTCAAAAGTTTTTACAAGTACTATCATGGACCGTCTTCTGTGTTGAAACTCAACAAGCAAAATAAAATGTCGGATAGTAAACAATTTGTGTACGTAACAAAATGACCTATTTCCCTCTTGCAAAAGGTATGAAATCATCCATCTGGTGATATTTTAGAAGAGGTTGTTACAGAGTATGCAGGATTCAGGTAACACCGCTAGGGTAGGAATACATTTGGCCACTCACGAGTATCACCGTTCCCCTTAATCACTTTTTTCATTATTAAAATACACGTTGTTTTAAGTGCATGTAATAGATGATGCTTGCAAACTCTATGCAGTAAGCTTGTATTGCAGGAGCACATCGGGGCCATGTACAGAACTGCATCTAACACTTGGTCAAAACAGATTTAACAGGGACAGTTCCATGAATGTTATCCTTCACGTTTATTTTCTTTTACCATTTCATTTAAGGCTGAGGAGTTTATCAAAATGTATTAATAAAGTAGCACCAGTACAGAACAGAAATAGTTCACTATGATTATGAATAGTAAATTCAGAGAAGCTCTGAAAAACTTTCACAGCCAGTACAGAATATAACTCTTTATTTAACATTATTTATAGCATTATCATGTTTCTCAACGGCTATTCTGCACACCATCCAGTTCAAATTCAAACTAATGGAACATATTTTGATGTTTGTAGGAAAAACGTAACTACAGTAAGAGCACTTAAATAAACAGTAACATAGCTGTTATAAAACAGAAAGCTTACCGTTAAAAAGTAACACCACTTATTATTTTTTTTTAATTCATGAAAATATTAGTTGACTACAGTGTATTTCTTTAAATAGTAATTTTAGATGCATGACAGCTTTTTTTTGTTTAAAAATAAGTTACAAGAAATTACATTTCAGTCATTATTTTTACTTCTGTTGTAATCTGTGCTTTATCTGTTTTAGCCATTTTTTATTGTACATTTATTTACAGTGTAGGTAGGTTACAAAGCACCCCTGTTAACACTATCACTATCCCCTCCTTCATAAACTTTATATTAACAGGCCAAACACACACACACACATACGCACACAGCAATCACTACCCCCAAACTTCATCATTAGAAACAGCCTCATAAATATAAAACTACCCAATTGTAATTCCATTTATGTATATAATTAAAATGCGGGGGCTTTCAAAGTAGTTTAAACTTGTTTAGACTTGTTTATTTTGTCTCTGTACCAGGGACGCAACAACACAATGAGAATGTTAGCATACAAACACTTGGGCAGAGGGGGGTGCTAGTATGGGGGCCATGCTTTCAGACAATTCGAGAGACGCGGTAAAGATGTTATCATTAAGGATGTAGTTTTTTGTTTTTTTGTTTTTTTAAAAAAAGCTGTTTTTTAAATATATGACTAGTTAGGATGTATGTAATACATGTGAAATTGACGTGTATATTTCGAACGTTAGACATTGAAAATAAATCATTATGTTTTTTTTTCTTTTATAAATATATACAAGAGTCTTTTTGTATGTTTTTTGTATGTAACTTACATAAGGGGTATATACTGTACTTCTTGATATGTATTTTTTGTATACAACTGTAAGTCAACCTTGGGTAAGGGCATCTGCTAAGAAATAAATAATAATATATTTTTTTTATGTTTTATTTGCTGAACAGAGCCTTGCTGCTTTTTCCAGGAGATAATTTTATGTTTTATTTAATTACAGAAACCAATGGGATAACTTTCCAGGGAGCTTGTGCTTAGAAATGGATTTAACGTTATCTATTGTTTACATCAACCAGGCCATACTGTCCTTACACCCCCCTCACCACCAAGTGTTTGTATGCTAACATTCTCATTGTGTTGTTGCGTCCCTGGTACAGAGACAAAATAAACAAGTCTAAACAAGTTTAAACTACTTTGAAAGCCCCCGCATTTTAATTATATACATAAATGGAATTACAATTGGGTAGTTTTATATTTATGAGGCTGTTTCTAATGATGAAGTTTGGGGGTAGTGATTGCTGTGTGCGTATGTGTGTGTGTGTGTGTTTGGCCTGTTAATATAAAGTTTATGAAGGAGGGGATAGTGATAGTGTTAACAGGGGTGCTTTGTAACCTACCTACACTGTAAATAAATGTACAATAAAAAATGGCTAAAACAGATAAAGCACAGATTACAACAGAAGTAAAAATAATGACTGAAATGTAATTTCTTGTAACTTATTTTTAAACAAAAAAAAAGCTGTCATGCATCTAAAATTACTATTTAAAGAAATACACTGTAGTCAACTAATATTTTCATGAATTAAAAAAATAAATAAGTGGTGTTACTTTTAACGGTAAGCTTTCTGTTTTATAACAGCTATGTTACTGTTTATTTAAGTGCTCTTACTGTAGTTACGTTTTTCCTACAAACATCAAAATATGTTCCATTAGTTTGAATTTGAACTGGATGGTGTGCAGAATAGCCGTTGAGAAACATGATAATGCTATAAATAATGTTAAATAAAGAGTTATATTCTGTACTGGCTGTGAAAGTTTTTCAGAGCTTCTCTGAATTTACTATTCATAATCATAGTGAACTATTTCTGTTCTGTACTGGTGCTACTTTATTAATACATTTGATAAACTCCTCAGCCTTAAATGAAATGGTAAAAGAAAAATAAACGTGAAGGATAACATTCATGGAACTGTCCCTGTTAAATCTGTTTTGACCAAGTAAGTTAGATGCAGTTCTGTACATGGCCCCGATGTGCTCCTGCAATACAAGCTTACTGCATAGAGTTTGCAAGCATCACCTATTACATGCACTTAAAACAACGTGTATTTTAATAATGAAAAAGTGATTAAGGGGAACGGTGATACTCGTGGAGTGGCCAAATGTATTCCTACCCTAGCGGTGTTACCTGAATCCTGCATACTCTGTAACAACCTCTTCTAAAATATCACCAGATGGATGATTTCATACCTTTTGCAAGAGGGAAATAGGTCATTTTGTTACGTACACAAATTGTTTACTATCCGACATTTTATTTTGCTTGTTGAGTTTCAACACAGAAGACGGTCCATGATAGTACTTGTAAAAACTTTTGACGCTCAGAATTTTAAAATGAAAAAAACTTTGCTTATAGTAATGATTTTACTAATTTATAAAAATATAGTATAGCGATTGTTTTAGGAAATATATTATCTACAATCTACTCACGCCTTAAAAAAATAAATAAATAAATACAGGGTCTTTAGTAAACTGAAATCTTAGCGGCCTAAATTGAAGAAGGCCTATAAGATAGAGGCGTGAACCTACTCCACTTTATTACTTCCTTCTAATTTATTTTTTACAGTAAACAGGTCTACTGTATTTGATTTTGCACGACAGCAACGAGATATACTGAGACCGTGCTTCCTTTTTTGTTTTCTTCAAAATCGCACTTGAAGTACCAAAATAACCCAGCCAAAAAAACGAAAAAAAAATAAGTTAGTTTTATTTTTAAAAAAAAAAAAAAAAAACATTTTATTGTTTTACTTAATTTATTCCTAAAATATTCCGTGTACAAAATGTGTTTTTCGGAGCGAGGGGTGGGCTTCTCGAATGTGCAGCCGTCATAGAGGGATACATATGGAAGCTTGCCTCCATATGTATAGGATAGATTGACTTAATTAAAATAAAGAAAGAAAGAATGAATACAAGTAACATTCACAAAACTATACTGAAAGATCGCCTTTTAAAAACAAATGAACATCAACTGAAAACAAACACAAAATAAAGAAAACACAAAAACATTCAATTACCTATGGCGTTTCAAAGAGTCCTCCGATTGAAAGTGTACAACCCCCGTTACTGAACGAACAAGTGGAGATACCTAGGTGTGCGTGGAGGGTTAAAAAAAATTAACATCGTTGTCATGGGTCAAAAAAACAGCCGGGGTTTGTTCGAGATCTTAACATGTAAATTAAGCTAAAGGTGTTTTATGACGCTGCTTTACAAAGACAGGAGACGCCCTCAATAGTTCAAAGCTGTGTCGGCACCCCTATTCAACTGTTCTGGACTTGTTTTGAGGCTGCCTGTCCCGACGCCACAGGCGTGTCAAACATAAACAGAAGAGCCGATACATGGAATCTATTAACCCTAAAATAAAGTGCACGATATATATGGGTACTGCTTTTTTGTATGTTTTTTCGATGGCTTCTAAATATATTATTCTTTGGTGGTTGTATTCTTTAAGAATGTAAAACAGCTAGTTTAGAGATATGCTGACTGTGGTGTTATGTTTAACAGGAATCTTTTCTGTTTTAAAACAGCTAGTTTAGAGATATGCTGATTTTCTTTATACACACCCTGGTGAAGGTTGAAATGATTCCTTTGTAAAGGGTATTTTGTATCCTCTTTATGCAATATGCTTTTTGTTGTTCTCATTCATACTGTTTGTAAATTCCCAGTCATTCTACAAGTTAATGTATGCTTGGTTTAATCTTTTCTTCTTTTATAACATATCTATTATAATTTGACAGCAAAAAAATCTTAATCTAACAGAAAAGAAACAATTCCAAAATAAATGAGGCCCAAATAACTTATGTAGAGAATTATTTTTCTATCCACATGTATGAAAAATACCACAAAGGTGTTTGATAAGATTTTCAGGTATTTTAAGTATGTCATTTTGTTTCAAGATCTAAAATGAATATGTTAAAATAATGCAAATACTTAGTTAAATACAGTAAAATCTTAAACATTATAACATACAGGCCATATCATGTTAAGTTAGATCATATTAAGTGTATCATAAAAGACAACCATATCACATTTGCAGCTGCCTATCCGCCCAGTAAAATCAGAAACACAGTACTAAAAACATGGGTTTTTTTTTTTTTTACATAATGTCCGACCATTTGTGATTGTAAAACAATTTCTGACCTCCATTCAATCAATTCAGATAAGCGTCCATAGTTTGTCGCTGCTTACATCTGAACTAAAATATTTGTAACAAACTTGAACACTGTCTACAATTATAGACTATACTTGAACAGCAGACATGTATTTATTTATTTGTGTATTTATTAATTTCATCGCTTTGTAAATGTTTTCATCTTAACTAAAATAATTGTAATTATTAAAGAATTGAATTTACACACGACCAAACAGCCAACTTTGAAAGATTTTCATTTATTTTTTGTTTTTAGAACTTTAATTTGAAAATAATTAGAGAACCTGTATACAGTAGATAGAAAGACCCGATTCGAATATCAGCCAACAGCCTTGTGGGAACAGTCCATGCATTACCCTTGAGCAAGGTACTTTACTCAGATTGCTCCAGTAAAACCCAACTGTATAAATGGGTAATTGTATGTAAAAATAATGTGATATCTTGTAACAATTGGAAGTCGTCCTGGATAAGGGCGTCTGCTAAGAAATAAATAATAAAAAAAATAATTACACAGTGAACAGCCCGCCCCCAAGTCTACCTCCCTGAAAAAAGAACAGGCTCAATAGACTTTTCACAGTTAGATAAGGTTCTTTTTCAGTGTAATAGTTTAAAATATTACATATTGATTAAGAAGCCTTTATGTAAGATGTATTCTTCTGAAGGATAGTAGTTAAGACTCTTATTTAAGAAAAGTTTCTTACTAAATAAAAAACAGGTTTTTGTACCTTTTCTTCTCTAGGACTGCTTCTTTCTTCTTGGCCAAAAGACAGGGTCTGTTCACCATATTCCCAATAACTCTCTTCCTTCTTTCTCTATAATTTCTTACTAGTCCTGAGAAATCCCAAAATATATTCAGTTTTAACAGGAAAAGATGACCCTTACTCCTAATCACGTATTAAGCCAAAGAATGTAGTGGTCAAATTTTTAGCTTCAAAAATAACATTAATTAGATGTCTTTGCTTACAATTGTAAGTCGCCCTGGATAAGGGCGTCTGCTAATAAATAAATAATAATAATAATAATAATAATTAGAGTTCTCTGTAATGTTAATAGAAACCAGTATGCAAATACAGGTGCATTATGGGGAGGCTCCTAAAAAAACCCTAAAACCTTTACAATTCAGCCTGTGCTAACCTTTATTGGATTCAAAAACAACTTTAAATTGTTTTTTTAGAATATATTGTAATATTAAAATCAAACATTACATAGAACCATGTGTATGGACACAGTTACCTACCACGGCCTGAAAATCCCACAGAAATGTAGGGCCCCCAGCACATTTGATGGATGCTGTTGTGGGTTATTGCTCAGTGTAATATGTGTATAAACACACTGATGAGGAAACTCTTCCACATGTTTAGGGACTTTCTGTTTGTTAATAACCCTGGTTATTGTTACAGAAGGTCTCAAACATAGTAAAAAAAAAAACATTATAATATAACTTGTGTTTTTATATTTTTTTACTAATTCTGAGAAACACCCCAGGATTTAACCATAAAATACACACACCCTCCGTAACACAAAAAAAAAAAAAAAAAAAAAAATTACAGCCTGAGATTGATTCTTTTCAGAGATGTCTACCCCATTTGAATATAGTACACAGAACGATCAATTAGACGTAACCTTGTTACACGGCGTCTATTTTTACAGCCTGCGGATGTAGGAGAGTTGAAACTATCGATAAGACTTTTATTCATATTAAAACATTAGTTTTCGCTTTCAAACATGCTTTTTTACAATATTTATTTTGAAAATAATTAGAAACCGATGCTAGTATATTAAAATGAGCTAGAGACAGGAGTCTGCGGTATGGCTGTTCCTCCCGCATTTATACAGTTTAACAGAAAAGACGATTCTTAGTCCTAAACACGTCGTGTATGGTCTTAAAATAACCACATTAAGACAAAGAACGTAGTGGTAACATTTATCAACGTCTAAAATACCTTTAAATCGTTTTTTAGAGTATGTTACACATATCCAGGTCGTAGCCACTGCAATATTAAATTCAACCATCAGAGGGCAGTAGGCGGCATGCTTAATCCTGCAGCATTTATACAGTTTTTAACAAAAAATATTATTCTTGTACCTAACCACGTCGTGTATGGTTTTAAAATAACCACATTAAGACAAATACTATTGTGGTAACATCTATCAACGTCTAAAAAATACAGACAAAACGAGTACTAAGTAACCAAAACATTTTTTAAACATCAGACCACAAACGGTATTACATTTTAAACAAGCACCTTTGATACATTTTAAAAATAAATGCACATACCTAATTTGCTGTCGAAGTAATCCATTATTTTAGTGAGTCCAAAGCATACAATATTTTCCAACGCAGATCAGGCAGTCAGGCAGGGAGTAGAGTTTTATCCAAAATAAGGTTTTACGGGGTCGGCATCGTGCAAGGTTTAAATACTGTTACCTGAAGGAGGCATAATTAGATTAGCCCTTAAACCATACCTTAACGCTATTGATTATTTGTTTTTCAAAGAGATGTCTACCCCATTTGAATACAGTACACAGAACGATCAATTAGACATGGCCTCGTTACACGTCTTTTTTACAGCTCATGGCTGTATCGCCGGTGAAACTATCGAAAATTTTTTATTCATATTAAAACATTAGTTTTCACTTTCAAACACGCTTTTTATAAAATATTTATTTTGAAAATAATTAGAAACCGATGCTCGCATATTAAAAAACGAGCTACAGACACGAGTCTGCGGCATGCTTAATCCTGCATCATTTATACAGTTTTTAACAGAAAAATATTATTCTTGTACCTAACCACGTCGGTATGGTTTTAAAATAATCACATTAAGTCAAAGAACGTATTGGTAACATCTATCAACGTCTAAAATACATTTTAAATCATTTTAGAGTACGTTACACATATCCAGGTCACAACCACTGCAATATTCAATTCAAACAGCAGATGGCAGTAGGCGGCATGCTTAATACTGCAGCATTTATACAGTTTTTAACAGAAAAATATTATTCTTGTACCTAACCACGTCGTGTATGGTTTAAAATAACCACAATAAGACAAAGAACGTAGTGGTAACATTTATCAACGTCTAAAATACATTTTAAATCGTTTTTTAGAGTTCTCTGTAATGTTAATAGAAACCAGTATGCAAATACGGGGCATTATGGGTAGGCTCCTAAAATACCCTAAATCCTTTACAATGCAGCCTGTGCTAACCTTTATTGTATTCTAAAAAAACAACTTTAAATCGTTTTTAGAACATGTTGTAATATTAAAATCAACCATTAGATGGATACATGTTTATTATGGAATTGACACAGCTACCTACCACGGCCTGGAAATCCAACCGAAATGTAGGGCCCGGAGCATTTGAGACTTGCTATTATGGGTTAATTTTCAGTGTAATATGTGTATAATATACTGATTATGAGACTCTTTTCACTGTTTATGGACTCTCTGTATGTTAATAATCTCTGGTTATTGTTACGGGGGTCTCAAACATAGTAAAAAATGTTTAGGGACTTTCTGTATGGTAGTAACTCCTGGTTATTGTTACGGAGAGTCTCAAACATAGTCAAAAAATGTTTAGGGACTCTCTGTATGGTAATAACCCCTGGTTATTGTTACGGAGGGTCTCAAACATAGTCAAAAAACAATGCACTACAATATAACTTGCTTTCTTTTCTTTCTTTCTGTCTTTTCTTTGTAATAGTCTAAAAAATAAGGGTACAACAGATGCCATTTTTAGGGAGGGCTATTTTTGACGGATGTCCGGTAAAAAGGGACGGGTCATAAATCACTTAAAAGCGTGGGAAAGAGGGGGTGAGGCTTTAGAGCCATAAATCATTCAAAGCGTGGGAAAAAGGGGCGAGGCTTTAGAGCCATAAATCACTCAAAGCGTGGGAAAAAGGGGCGAGGCTTTAGAGCCATAAATCACTCAAAGCGTGGGAAAAAGGGGAGGGGCTTAAGGATCATAAATCAATCAAAGCGTGGAAAGGGGCGGGTCTTAAGGTCATAAATCAATGAAAAGGGGCGGGGCTTAGGGTCATAAATCAATCAAAAGAGGCAGGGCTTAGAAAAGTGACAGACGCTGTCGTGCCTTTACTACTACTGTGTCAGTTTCGTTTTGTTATTTTTTTTCATGGACTCACTCTGGGAGGACTGCGGAACTTGGTGATTGAAGACATTTGAAAAGAGGTACTGACAAGAACCTTTGCGTTCGTGGTTTATGTCAGGATATCAGGATCTCTCCTGAGGCCTTCAGCTGAAGCGCAGCACCCTATGGAGAGGGCTGCCCAAACAGGCATCTGGACCAGAGAGTGGATGACGTATGGTTAAGTGAACAAATACACATTAAAATGCATCTAACGCTCAAAAATAAAACAATAATTCAAATAAACAAACTGTGCAAAAAAAGGAAAACCAATCCAATTAAAATTCAAAAATCATAAGTGATAATACTGAATAAAAATAATAATCAACACATTCGTCACCCGTGACATTACCACCACTGCGATCTTGAAAATGTTTGTATGCCACAGAATTTAAGATCTGAAACGGAATTTTTGGCATCTACAAAATGTCTAGCTAGTGGTGGATGAATATGTTTTCTCCTAATTGAACTTTTATGCTCGCTCATTAATGCGCAATTGTAACTGTCTAGTAGTTTTGCCATCATATTGCAAATGGCTAGGACAAGAAATCACATAAATGACATGAGTTGAAGCACAATCACTTGTAAGATACTGTACTCTTTTTTTTTCGTTGTATGCTTTGTGCATTTTCTTAGTTTTAAATGTATTATCACAGGCGGTACACTTACGATTTGGAAAAAATCCAGTAGATTTGTCCAGTACACCTAGATCTCTCGAACATCTAAACGAGTCAGCCCTTAATAAAGACCGTCCGTGTTCATTTCGGCGTTTATGACATTGTCTATACACAACAGCTCTTATGTAATCCTATTGGTATCGAATCGATCACCAATTAATGTGTTCCATGTTTCCAGTCAGTTTGATAGTTTTAATACTGTATTACATTCTGAATATGAATAGAGCTGAATTATTAATTGTAGATAATACTTAGAATACCAGATACATATTTAGCATTAAAAAGCAATAGATGCGATTTATTTAATAGTCGTTCATTATTTTGTGTATCAGCCGCCACACAAAGCCGAGCGCAGTGCGGTATACTGTAATGATGCTGCAGTCAGTCTGCCCGGACTGCACCTGAACCATCTTAAAAACACGAAGCCTCTAATAAGCTAATTTGTAAAAGTTAGTAAAGAATTGCGCTACTATAACGAAGCTAAATTTGAACTCCTAGCTGGAGCAACGAGAGAGAGAGGGCGAGAGGGCGGGGCAGAGAAGGAGGGGGAGACGCTGCTAGGCAACCGGCTCATGAACATTCCACTCAGCTGAGCAGAGACCGTTAGGATTTAAAAATGCGAACGTTCCGAGTGGCGTTAGGCGCTTCGTTAAATTAACACACCATTGCTGGCATTTGAATATAACCATATTTTAAATACTCAAATAGGACTGTATTAAATATATATATTATGTTTTTCAAAGTAATATGTTATGTGGAATATTAAAACAATCAAATTAAATAACACATGTTTGGACACAAAATATTTTTCTTCCTCATAACGTATTAAAAAATGTAAACAGCAGTTGGAGAATAGTCGATCATCCTAGCATGTTAAACGAGGGCATTTCTCCTGTAAGCTACGTCTAGGAATAGATCGTTTATACTTTTCAATGGTCTGCATCCCAGCCTGAGACCACAATCTAGTGGCCAACAGAGATGTTTTTCAAAGTAATATGTTATTTGGAATATTAAAACAATCAAGTTAAATAACATGTTTGGACACAAAATATTTTTTTCAGTGACGTTAACAAGTAGTCTGTTTACAACAAAATGCAATTTGTGTTAGGAACACTATTTTAGTCAGATTTAAAATGGAAATTAAAATGGTATTGAGTGCTGACAAGAGTTTGGTATCAGCTGTTGATTTTCTTAAAACAATCTTTAATAGTAAAATAAAGAAATTTATTCTTTTAAAAATAAGTAAAATTGAACTGTTAGAAGGGATTTGAACCCACGCCTCTATTCAATAAGTAATTTTGTTGCAATACTGTATACATTGTGAACAGAATCAGACATTGCTCCGTTGTCTCGAAGAAACATCTTCAATTTGTATTTAAAAAGGACGCCCAACGTGGGGCTCGAACCCACGACCCTGAGATTAAGAGTCTCATCCTCTACCGACTGAGCTAGCCGGGCTGACTGATGCTCGTTTCTTTCACTGTAAC
>JAHFZB010000539.1:35000-40000 GCA_036884735.1 Huso huso
ATCCTAACCGCTAGACCATATGGGAAGGTGATTATCAAACTCATTTACATGCAACAGTAGCTACACTCTAAAACCATGTGTAAGTTTGGAACATTCATAAACACTTATCTGTAACACTTTTAAACGCGTCAAGGCGTTTACTTTATAAACATGTTTAGAATATAAACGCGTTAAGGTGTTTAAGTAATAAACACGTGAACATGTTTATTCGCTCTAACACTTTTTAAACACCTGAACACGTTTACAAATCTACAGGTGTTTAAGATCTAAACACGTAAATGCTTTCTTTTTTTTACAATACAAAAGACACAAATTAAACAACTTACTTTTTATTTATTGCATATTTCAAAGTTAAGCCAAAAACTTTTTTAAACAAAAAATCTATTGCAATAGTAACAAGTATTTGAATTGTAATAAATATTTACAATTTGAAGAATAAAATCTGTTACACCTATATACATATTGTAGCGTGCATGGTGGAAGGCAGCAATAGGGCTGGTAGGTGACGTAATCACACACAGAGACATGAGCCCGATATACGCTCCTTGCAAAGGAGCCGGCTCTTTTGTACAGCGGTATCGGCGCTATGCTTTAGTGCAAGAGGTCCCGGGTTCGCGCCTGCCCTCTGGCTGTGTGTGGATTGCCTCGCCCTGTGTGATGCGCCTGCCTGCGGGAACCGAGATCGCTACAATATATATGATTGTATTTAAAACATCAAATAGAATACTGTATATGTCCACTCCCTCAAATAAATTATTTAAATAGACAATAAAAACATACTACCTTATCATGAAATTCAGTTTTAACAAATAATTATTTAATTTGTTTACAGATATTTACAATTATGTAAGAATGTTATTGTTGTAATTCACTAATTTAATCGTTGAACCCTTTTGCAAAAAATCTGTATTCATGGGATTTGCATCCAGTAAATGGGTCTCCCAATATATATTGCTGCAGGAATCCAAGCACCTGCGAATAAACTTTGGGGTACTGCAGGTGGAAGGCATAGTACATTCCCAGGAGAACAAGCACAGCATCTAATACAGTTTTTGCTTGGCAAAATATCGCAACAGTATCTCCTACTATTACAGCTTCCTGGAGGGTGTTCTTTGCAACACAAAGAACAAGATGTGGTGGTTCTTCTGGTGTGGTTTTCAAGTACTTGTCAAGTTCACTTGTAGATATATCCTGAAAAATATAACATAATGAAATGATGACAAAATAATATAAATATATAAAATATAACATTTTTATTGTACTTTGTTAGATACATTTAATTTAATTTTAAATTTACTGTGTCAATTGTTAGCATTATATAAGTCAATATAATTATGCTTGAATGACAGTAAGAGGACATCTTGTTTGAAGCCGAGTCAATGGGTGCCCCCCACTCCCAAACATTTTGATTAATGTTATTTAGTATAATTACCTCATATACAGTGATGACCGAAACTGACTTTTTTCCCTTTCCTTCATCAAATTTAGTTTTTTCTTCAATGAGCTGAATTACAGGTAGCATTCTGAGATCTCCCTGAAAAGAAAAAAATGGGGTGGGGGTAATGACCTTTGTATAAGTAATTGCTTTGTACAGTGGCGGGGTGTGAAGGGGAGAGGGAGGAGGTTTGTTGTTTTTTTTGTTTGTTACCTTCGTGCGTTTCCAGCTGGCAAAGCCACAAGTCATTCACAAGAATACAATGTGTTTTGTGATCGTTTATTTCCTCACCTCTTTCTTGGATCCAATCAGTAACTCAGAGACCGTCCTAACCTGTTCAGCCCTTTTTGCACAATGTTTCAAATCATGTACTTCCAAGGACCATTGCAAATTCACCCATTACCCATTCATGCACAAGTATGAAGTTGAAAAAAAAAAAAAAAAAAAAAAAATACCCAACAGGAATGTTGAACTAGAATTTATAAACCCAGGACCTATGCTGTCAGATAACAAAAAAAAAAAAATAAATATTTACTTAAAATGAATAAAAATAAAGTAAAATAAATGTCACAAAATGAGTTTCTGTATATCATCATCATAATAACTGTACTTGGATTGGATTAAAGCAAATCGCAACCTTTAATCCAACATTCACAACCACAATTTTAATTTTATTTTAGTGATCAGTAATATTGACTGTTTGATGAGACTGTAGAAGGAAAATAATAATGCAGTTAACTGTAAGCAGGTGAATTGTAGTATGCCCTCTATAACTTTACAATAACATGAGTAAATAAACAGATACTTACAAATTTTCCCCATTCAAAACAAGGGTAAACTTCAACAATTGGTTTAATTCTTCCAGCTGGAAGAGTGGTCAGCCACAATCGACGATTGCCAAACGTTTCTTTAAGAAGAATGTCTATGTGATTGTCATCAGGCTTATTTTTTGTCAAATTCTTTTCTTAATTCTTCGACATGGCGGTCGTATTCTTCATCGGGCCGTTCTTCAGGCCTCTGTATGGTAGGTACCTGGGCTTTCTTTTGCCATAATTGGTGCCGAACTGGAGTCAATGGGCAGGTTTTTCCTTTTAAAGACCACCTCATGTGCCTCATCTTCTGACTGAGGCACTTAGAAAATAAGGACTACAAAAGAACAAGAGGTGAAAACAATAATTGTGAATAAATACATCAAGTTTCAGAAAGAAATGGCAAGCTTCAATTCCCAATGTATTGTTTTGCATACTTGAATTCCATCTTACCCACGGTTCATTCCTTCATGCTTAATGCATGGGTATTTGCTATACAGCTTTTTTCCAATGGCCTGTCACTTAGGCTGGGATAATTAGCCAGGTAATAATTAGATGCTTCATCAACCATTTTATGCCATATCCCTCTTGAATTGCCAGCCAGAAGACTTCTATGCACCAGGTCAGAAAATGGAGGCAGAGGGTTCTATCATCCACTGTTGAACATCCTGTAGAGTATAATAACAAATAATAATACAAAACAAAAAATAATTAAGTCTGAGGCTGACATTCATTGATAAAGAGTGCAATCTTAATAATGTGCAACAAAATTAAACTGATGAGCAACAAGAAAAAAATAAACATAAACAGGTACTTACTCCGATTTGCAAAAGATTCCATGTATGCTGCGGAGTCAAGGGATATGATTTCATTTATTTTTTCGGAATCAGACTTCTGCTCAATTGATGTTATGTTCACTTGTTCTTCTATGGGTATCTGTGGGATCCAGCTCTCTCCTTCCATCAGTATTATTAAAGATTCTGATTGCATCTCCAATAAGATTTCGTCATCATCAATCTCAGTTCCGTCAGTTTCCAGGACCAGTATATGCCCTTTTTTGAAGGCCAAGTTTTTGTGAACCTGAAAAGGTTATCAATAATTGATCATTTAGATTTATACATAACAAAATAAGAAATGGCAAGAACAACAGACAGCCATTCAACCTATTTGACTTTTTCATTCTATTTTGAATCTTTTCAGCTGTTGTTAGATCCGTGCTCCATTTTGTGCCACCAGCCAATTCAACTACAGAATAATGAATCATCCCAACACTGCCTTAAAATTTCTAGAACAGACTGTAAAATATAAGTGGAATGTAGTTAATTACACCACCCGTCCACCCATTGCAACCATACAGAAAGATTATAAAAGATTATTTGGAATTATAGAAAGTTATATCAGTAACATTTTATCTACTCACCTTTTTCAAGAACTTCTTTGAAGGATGTTCCGCTGACCATTTTTTTTTTTTTTTTTTTTGTTTAGGCTGCCGATCCCACACTTTGAAGACACCCACGGTGGGCTTTGAGGTATAAAAAAAGAGTGAGGAACTAAGAGACTGGGAGCATGGAACTAGGAGATACCGGAATAGGAAAGAGGGAGAAGCCGAGGGAAGTAAACGAAAATAAAGAGGACGAGATTAGACAGTGAGCGGCTGGGGTTTTTTGTGCACGGACAGTGTCAGTTTCGTTTTGTTATTTTTTTTCGTGGACTCACTCTGGGAGGACTGCGGAACTTGGTGATTGAAGACATTTGAAAAGAGGTACTGACAAGAACTTTGCGTTCGTGGTTTATGTCAGGATATCAGGATCTCTCCTGAGGCCTTCAGCTGAAGCGCAGCACCCTATGGAGAGGGCTGCCCAAACAGGCATCTGGACAGGAGCCCTAGGAGGAGGTCTGGACCAGAGAGTGGATGACGTATGGTTAAGTGAACAAATACACATTAAAATGCATCTAATGCTCAAAAATAAAACAATAATTCAAATAAACAAACTGTGCAAAAAAGGAAAACCAATCCAATTAAAATTCAAAAATCATAAGTGATAATACTGAATAAAATAATAATCAACACATTCGTCACCCGTGACATTACCACCACTGCGATCTTGAAAATGTTTGTATGCCACAGAATTTAAGATCTGAAACGGAATTTTGGCATCTACAAAATGTCTAGCTAGTGGTGGATGAATATGTTTTCTCCTAATTGAACTTTTATGCTCGCTCATTAATGCGCAATTGTAACTGTCTAGTAGTTTTGCCATCATATTGCAAATGTCTAGGACAAGAAATCACATAAATGACATGAGTTGAAGCACAATCACTTGTAAGATACTGTACTCTTTTTTTTTTTTCGTTGTATGGCTTGTGCATTTTCTTAGTTTTAAATGTATTATCACAGGCGGTACACTTACGATTTGGAAAAAATCCAGTAGATTTGTCCAGTACACCTAGATCTCTCGACCATCTAAACGAGTCAGCCCTTAATAAAGACCGTCCGTGTTCATTTCGGCGTTTATGACATTGTCTATACACAACAGCTCTTATGTAATCCTATTGGTATCGAATCGATCGCAATTAATGTGTTCCATGTTTCCAGTCAGTTTGATAGTTTTAATACTGTATTACATTCTGAATATGAATAGAGCTGAATTATTAATTGTTGATAATACTTAGAATACCAGATACATATTTAGCATTAAAAAGCAATACATGTGATTTATTTAATAGTCGTTCATTATTTTGTGTATCAGCCGCCA
>JAHFZB010000540.1:0-40000 GCA_036884735.1 Huso huso
CTGAGGTATGAGAGCATAGTGACCCTGACAGGTACAGCACTGAGGGGTATGAGAGCATAGCGACCCTGACAGGCACAGCACTGAGGTATGAGAGCATAGTGACCCTGACAGGCACAGCACTGAGGTATGAGAGCATAGCGACCCTGACAGGCACAGCACTGAGGTATGAGAGCATAGTGACCCTGACAGGCACAGCACTGAGGTGATGAGCATAGTGACCCTGACAGGTACAGCACTGAGGTATGAGCATAGAGACCCTGACAGGCACAGCACTGAGGTATGAGAGCATAGTGACCCTGACAGGCATAGCACTGAGGTATGAGAGCATAGTGACCCTGACAGGTACAGCACTGAGGTATGAGAGCATAGAGACCCTGACAGGCACAGCACTGAGGTATGAGAGCATAGAGACCCTGACAGGCACAGCACTGAGGTATGAGAGCATAGTGACCCTGACAGGTACAGCACTGAGGTATGAGAGCATAGTGACCCTGACAGGTACAGCACTGAGGTATGAGAGCATAGTGACCCTGACAGGTACAGCACTGATGTATGAGAGCATAGCGACCCTGACAGGTACAGCATTGGCTGAGGTATGAGAGCATAGTGACCCTGACAGGTACAGCACTGGCTGAGGTATGAGAGCATTGTACAGGCTGAGCCTCAAGGGTTCAGCAGTCAGACAGACTCTGGCTGAACAAAGTGCAGTGTCAAGGGCTTGTAGTAATGTGTGTGTAATTGCCACAGCCTTCGTCACCTCAAGCTGTCAGCTGATAAAGTGGATGATCTGTGCTCTGCTCTCAGCACACTGCAGGCTCTGTCAGAGGTAGACTTCACTCTGAACTGCCTGACAGAAGGATGTGCTGCCAGCTTTATTAATCTCATTTTGAACTGCAGCAGTCTACGCTCTCTCAGGTAAGAGGTTTTGTTTCAGACTGATCACTGTGATGGTGTGAAAGGCTGTGCTGACAAAGTGGAAGTGTAGACTGTCTGCGTCACAGACCAGGCCTTGATCTGAACACAAAAAATATTGTCTAATGAGTGCTTGTCCAGCCACACACCAATATTGTCCAATTCCAGGGGTAAGCATCCTTGGCACTTTCTGGTCCTACCTGTTCTTTAATTGTTTAAATGATCCTTAATTACTGAATTGACCCTGCTCCTGAAGGTCACTTTAATACTAAGGAGTGGAGTTTAAACAAACACTTGAAATGGAACAGAATGAAAGTGCGATGGTTGCTTACCCAGTCTAGAGTGTGCATGTTTTTCACTGTTGCATTAATACTGTGCCAGGCCTCCTAATTATCTTTGACATTTAGTCTATCAGTGGAGGAAAGGGATAAAAGATCATTGTCTGCACTCCTGAGCAGTCCTGACAGGCCTCAGAAGGATGTGAGGTGAGTACATACTCTTAAAATACAACTATACTAGTCCATTTAAATAGTGCCTTTCATCACAAGGATCCTGGACAAAGGCTGATCTAGCCTTGTAGTTTGACTGGTTCACTGAATTCCTCCAGTAACACAAAATGTCTCCTGTGACCCAACACCACAAATGAATAAAATACTTTAAATAATTGTCTATTCAGTTTGGAGCACATCTGAACATCCCACGTAGCCTAACATACTAAGGTAATTGTGTGTTTTTTTTTTTCTCTGAAGGCTCTGTTTTTTGGGTGGGACTTCCCTGCACTATAACTATAGATACATAAATAAATAATGTTATAAATAAACCAACTCTGGCTACAGACTACAGATTGACACTGAGTGAATGTAGCTGACTGAATGTTACAGCGCAATTGTCAGTCGATGAGTTCTTCTTATTATTATTGCTGCGCAGGGTAATTAAGCAACTACTTAATTTAGCAAAGGTGTACTGCTTAATTCATATGTTAATATCTTTAAGGGAAACTGTAAAATCGAGTTCTGTCTCAAAGTATCCTGGTGACTAAGGAGCGGTATGGTCTCCATACACAAAGCAGAGTCAGAAATGAATGCACTAAACATGGGATGTGTTCCTAAAAGCAATATTACACTGGTGTATGGTTACATTCTTTAGGAATGCCTCACAACTGGATTATTTAAAGGTGTAATTGGCATATTTTTTAAAAAATGTAAATGTCACTACTAGCCAATCAGTTTCCTCTTTTAAATTCTGATCTGTAACTGTTTTCATACTTTTTCACATTCTGGAGCTTAATGTTTAATGATTAAAAAAGTTGCTACTCTGGTTTCCAGTCAAAGCATTTGGGAATTTTTGGTGTTCAAGACACTGCAGAAGTGCACGTCATGACTGGAAGTTGTACCCTGCATTGCATATACCTGCCTACAAAAAGCACACGCACACCTCACACACACGCATACACAAACTTCTGGTCATAACGTCTGCAGCCTCTTTAGCGCCGAAAATTCCCGACTGGAAACGGAAATCCATGCCTTTTTAAATCATTAAAAATAAAGCTCCAGCATGCGAAAAGTACAAAAACATTCATAGATCATAGTTTAAATGAGGAAATTGATTCGTAAGTAGTGATATTTACATTTTTTCAAAAATATGCCAAGTTAACCTTTAAAATACATACAAATGTCGATAGTCCCTGGAGTGATATTTGTTTTCTGAGCGTTTCATGTGAGCTGATGAGAATCAGTGTAAATTCACACCTGCTGGAGCTCCTCACAGTGTGAAATGTTATTGTAGAAGAGGATGTGCCATGCTTGAACACTTAATCTAGAGCCTGTCTTCAGAACATGTCCAGTATGCCATACGTGAACAGCTAATCTAGAGTCTTCAGAACATGTCCAGTTACGCTCCACGGCAGTGCCCCTCACTCCGGGTCCTGAAGAGACACAGCCCTGCAGGGTGACCTGGAAACAAGTGGCTACGCACGGCTTCTTGAGCTTCTGGAGAGTGACGTCACTCAAGTGTACACGCAGCCTGTCAGAAGCAACTTGAATCAGCCGTCTGCAGGCAGACAACATGTTCATATTATTTAAACTTTATATTTGAGCTCCAGAATGCGAGAAAACATACAGACAGGATACAGGATATTAATTCTAATAAGGGAATTAAGTGGTAAGTATTAATATTTGCAATTTGGTGATCGACCCATTCACCATCTGTTTGAAGAATTTGATGCAGCTGGACCTGCTAACACCCTAATAAACCTGCAGATGTTGAGAGGCCACAGGAGTCACTGGTGCGCTGTGAACTTTAACCCACCACATCCCGGCGCTGCTCGGCCAATTGTGCACTCCCCACTGGCTTAGGTGGGATAAGAGAGTCGACACCAGCTCAATCTCATCTATAGGACACATCCTGCAAGGGTGGAGGCCTTTACTAAATATGTCACTTGGGAGCCAACGTACAGAAATTCGAAAAAATATATACTAACAGACAGGGACGTCACTAGAGATTCATGGATAGGGGGGCTAAGCCTCTTTTAGGGGGGTCTGGGCATACTCCCCCAGGATTTTTTTTAAAGCCCCCAAAACATCTTTTCATCATGTATTTTTAGAGTAACAACGGGTGTAAAATCTATCAAAATAAGGGTATTTTTGGTCAAGGTTGGCTAAAAGTATACCTGTCTCATAGTCCACTCTGTCCCCATCCATCCAACACCAACAAATGGCACAAAAATGGCTGTACTATGTAGCCAAAATACTTTTTGGATTTTATTTTGAGAGAGAGAGAGAGAGAGAGAGAGAGAGAGAGAGAGAAATGAGAAGACATGCAGGTCATATTATACCATTAGAAAAAAATCTTTATTTGAGTTTTACCCTTTTGTTAATTGTTGCTCAAAATTAACCCAATAATTCAGACACATGGAACATCTTAAACAGTATCATCCACAATGGGGCAAAACTAAATTCAACTAATGAGCTAAATAAAATAAAAAAACTGAAAAAATTAGGAATAAAATCTGATAAAAAAGTAAGATCCCAAACAAATATTACAACCTATATTACAGAACTGCTCCTCCTGCTTCTCTCTTTTGATGCTTATTTTGTGGGTGGACGCATCAAAGTGTACCTCCTATTTTTAAAGGTGGCAAAGCGGTCAATGACACTATTGTGGCTTAGTGGCCCAAGCACTTCACCCTCAATGGACATGGCTGCAAGACTAGCAAGCCTTTTCTGACCCATTGTCTTACGCAACCAGGAGTGCAGGAATTGTAATGGCAACCTGAATGATTTCCTTCAGAGAAGGAAACATCATCATCCAGGAGGTTATGCACAGCAAGCATATCTTTGGGAGGACATCCAGCCTCTCTTTTCCGGGCAAGAAAGTTTCTGGCCACCAACATCTCTTCTGTTTTAACATCAATACCTTAGTGCTTGGCAAACTCAGTTAAGCATGATGTATCTAGGAAGTTTGTTGAGTTGGGGCTGCATGCCTGTATGTCTTTGAGCAGACCTGCATCTACAGTCGAGAATCGCTGGTCAGGCTCACAAACCATCCTGTCCAAGCAGGGGAGCAACAACTCTGTTTTCAGTGTTTGGGAACATGACAATTCTGTGCCTAAACCCAAGGAGGTCTCCACCACAAAATCTCCCATTTTCTTTTGTTTGCGCTTTCTTGCTGCATCTGCCTCTGGAATATTGTGAATTTCACAGAATGCTTTGGTTCTGTCATAAAGTTCTATCAGTGTGTCACATACAGCTTGTTTGCCAGGTCTACAGTCTCTTTCTGGAGGAACTTGTGTAGTCCCTCAGTTACAGAAAGAAGGGACTGAAACATCAGTAGCAAATACACGGTGGAGAACTTATGAAGCTTTGCTCTCAGACCAACAGCCATGGGGGATCAATGGCAGATAGACAATCAAAATAGCAGTTAAAGTGTCAGGACTGCATTTATGGACCACAGCTGGCATGCCCAGCGAGTGTTTGAGAGCTGTACAAGTTCAGCTGATGCTATTCAAGTTTGGACTGAGCTTCTTTGAACTTGTGGTGGTTAACTAGGGATGTACTGAAAAAGCGAATACACATTCTCCAAGAAACTGAAAAACTCAGCAGCCCTCCGAATAGCCCTGCAAGTATGACACAATACCAAATTAAGCTCATGAGCATAGCAATGTACATAAATTGCCTCTGGATGCAGCACTCTGAAATGTGCTTGCACACCTCCTTTGGACCCACTCATGACAGCTGCACCATCATAGGTCTGTGCAACGCACTTTAGGCCTGCTACCCCTCTCATTTGGAGCTGCTGTTGCAACTCATTTGCTATCGATTGGGCATCAAATGACTTGATTTCGGATAGTGCTAGTAAACACTCCTTAACTGTCCCCTCTGTCACATACCTAACACACAGAGCCAACTGTTCAGACTGCCCATCCCTGGCCTCATCCGCCATAATGGCATACATTCCAGACGTTGACATCTCAGAGACGATGGTGTCTGTAATCTCTTGAGCACAGCATTTGATGGAGTACTGTACCTTTGCAGGAAAGGGTCAAACTCCTTCAAAAGCTCCATACATTCAAGAAAGTTCCCTCTATTTGTGATTTCACTAGATTCATCATTGGCACGGAAAGAGAGTCCTTGTCTTCCTAACATTGAGGTGACCGCAACAATTCTCCTCAGATACTCCCTTCTCTCTGCAATATCACTAGCATGGGCAGATTTTAAAATCCCATGATTGCTAGTTGCCTGGTAGCTTTGCCATGCCACAACACTGTCTCTGTGTGTTTGTGCCATCTCATGTTTACCGAAGATAAACAAAGCTTTTTTCCAATTTTTGCAGCCATTACTGACAAAAGAATCAAATTTAATGTTTTTGCCAAAAACTCTACATGGAAAGCAGAAAGCTGCATTTTTGTGGACAAAAGCCCTGTCAGCCTCCAGCTTCTTTCCCTCATTCTTGTCTGCTGTGTTTTGACATGTATTGTTATTAAACTCATATTTACAATAACTCAAGGCTTAATAGGCGATTAATCAGTTTAAGTTTTAATTTGTTTGTTTGAACTGGTAAAATCTTCATTTCTCACCGGATTGGCCTTCGACAGAGCTGCTGGCACTGCCTCTCTTGAAGAATTTCCGTATATCCATCTAACGTTAGTCGTTAGCTAGCCTACAGTTGAGAAATTGAGGATAATACAATGACATTGTGATCAACACTATGTCACCTTTTCTACACATGACCTACTGATAATTGTTTTGCAATGGCCTACTGAATGAAAGCAACTGAGTATGAAAAGATATGTGCATGATGTTACGTTATCTGTCTCATTTATAGTCTGGCACAGATAGCAAAACCACATTAAATACAACGTTAATTAGATATCATCGCTACATAACTTATGTCGAATTTAAAAGACACCGTTAACGTTACCGTTAGCTAGCTCGCAACGTCTGTTACACTGTAACTTACAGGCAGCCTCACATAAAAACATATTGGTTAACAAAGCTTTGATTATGACCAAAGTCTATAGTAGTGAATACTCTCTCTCTCTCTGTTCTAACTTACCACAAATTCACATCGTAGCCTATCTGCATGAATCCGTCCTGTCAGAGCCTTTTCCTGTCCGTTTACTGTTAGCTAGCAGTCTCAAGCCACAAGTAGCTAACGTTAACCAAAATGTTAGCTACAAGTAGGCCTAACAGTCACTAGCGCGTGCAGCAGCCTCTGCAGCAACAGCCTCCCCAGGTCCTAGTGCCGGCCCGGTAAGGAGTTTAAGATGCGATGGAGCGGTTGGCGAAAAAAAAGAAATCACAGAGAAAATATATTAACTGATATATTGATTTATTTAGGGGGCTAATGAATATTTTAGGGGGCTAAAGCCCCCTAAAATAAACCTAGCACGTCCTGCTAACAGAAATGTTTAAAGAGGAATTTTAGACTTAGATGGACTGTAAGTCGCCTTGGATAAAGGCGTCTGCTAAATAAACAAATAATAATAATAATAATAATAATAATAATAATAATAATAATAAACCCAGTTAATGTGGAGCCCGGCCTGTTAATCTGTAATTGATTACTGTAGAATTTTCTTTAATTGTTTTATTCCCCTGAACAATTAGAAAAAAATAAGTAGAAAGTAAAGAGTGTTTGATATCTTGTGTGTTTGTCTTCAGGTTGGACCATTACAGCTTAACGGTTTCTGAAATGAATCTTCTCTGTGAAGGCCTCAGAAACAGTGGCATCATTATAAAGAATCTGACGTAAGTACAGCTTGTAATGGAATGACACAGCTGTCAGGACCTCAGATCAGCACACAGCCCCGTGCTTTAAAATCTGCAACACTAGATATTTCTGACTTTTTAACTATGAGTTCATTTTTTTGGCATGAGAGCACTGTCAAAAATATGAATTAAAAAATGTGTACTTGTAATTAGAGACTGTGGAAGGGTGGTGGGCAATTCACTGACACACAGGGGAGACAAAAAGTTTATTTGAAACACTACACTGGTACCCAATTTTATTTTTATTTTCTTTTATTATAATTGTTTTATCCGCCAGATGGCGCTGGTTCTGCTGTCCGATGTTAGCGAGGTTTGCACTTTTGTCTGGCAGCAGGTGCTCTGAAATAATAATGAATAACAAAAGGTGAAAGAAAAAGGGAAAATAAAACTACAAAATAAAGGTGCTGCACTCTGCAGCGTTCCCCCGATCGTTGCTATCCGCACGGCCCGGGTCTCCATCCTACGCTCTGCTATGCACTATACACTGGGGTGGCCAAGGTTCCCCTTCTAATCACACACGTTCCCTTGGGTGTGTAACAATTTATTTTAATTGTTTTCTTTCTTTAAGGCTGGCTGTCTTCCTCAGCCGTGTTTGCCTGTTTAGTTTTCTCACTCCAACCACTGGCATTTTATACTGGCGTCCTCAGCCAACATCACTGGGTATCCCCGGTCATGACCACCCAAATGCACAACCAAGCGCAGTTCTTATGGGCTGAGCAATCACCCAAGGCCCACCTCTCAGCCACTCAGAGAGAGGGGAAGACACACATCCCACCCAATCTCTCGTGTCTGGCCACTCCCTACTTGATACCGCAAATACTCCGACTCACTCTTCCCAATGGCACAATTCTTTGGGTTAGCAGTGAGCCCAGCCTCCAGCAAGGATTGCAGCACTGCCGCCACCTTACACAGATGACTCGGCCAATCCTCACTGTGGATAACCACGTCATCTATGTAAGCAGCAGCGTACTGCTGATGGGGCCGCAAAATGCGATCCATCATCCGCTGGAAAGTGGCTGGTGCTCCTTGCAACCCAAAGAGGTGGTATAACTGGTATAACCCGAAGGGAGTCGAAAGCGCTGTCCACTTTTCCCACAGACTCAAGACGTGTATCCCACCGAACTCTCTAACGGTCCAACTATATCTACTCCAATACGCTCAAACGGAGCTTCCACTAGTGGCAACGGCACCAGTGGTGCTCGTGGGGCGGCTCTAGGGCTGGCCTTCTGACACTCTCCACAGCGTTTGCAAAAAGCGTCTGGCGTCACCATCCAGCTCCAGCCAGTAGAACTGTGTCACGAGCCTTGCTTTGTTCTTGTCCCTTCCCAAATGACCAGACAGGGGAATAGCGTGAGCAAGCTGCAACAAATCCTCCTTAAAGGGCAGAGGAATGAGCAACTGGTGACGCACTTCCCCTGTCTGGGGTGTTTTCAACATGGTACAATATATCTCGATTAATTTCAAAGTGAGGGTGCGTGGCGGCATGTCTGGGCTTTACCACCCGACCATTAACCACAGCTGCTTGGTCAAAGAGCCTGCCAGCACGTTTTCACGCCCTTGCTTGAGTCGGAAGTCACAAAGAGAACTAAAAATCAGCTCCCATGGCTTCTAGCTTGGGATCAGGTCGGTCCTGGCCGGAGGCAGCTGAGCCAGACCCTGTACTGGCTCCATGGCCTCCCAGATTCTTCACCAATCACCCCCATCTGAAACTTCTCGGACTCCCTCCATTGCCAGCCCTCATTCTTAGTGGCCCGCCCGTTTCCGTTTAGTTTTTCAGGGTTTATATCTATGGCAATACCAAGCGGGTTGCAAAAGGTGAAGATCTCTCCAATTACTTCCTCTTTCTTAGCCAATAGGGAGGACGGGGCCCGTCACAGCAGCTAGCCAACCCTTAAACTGCTTGCAGTCCGTCCCAGAACTACAGGCAAGCGGTGATGACTCTGGGGTGTTTCTCCTCTCAGAATTTTGGCGATAACCTTCGGAGTCACCCCACGCGGTTGAGGATGGCCACCTTCTGCGTCGGGTAGTCCATCATTGCCATCGAATCCATGTTCCTCGCGACTGCCTGCACTTCCCCGTCAGCTGTGGCGGGAGGTATTTAGCCCATTGGGCTCACCCGCAGAGATCACCATAGCCTGGTTTTTGTTTACACTGGCGTCCTCAGCCAAGCGTCACTGGGTATCCCGGTCATGGCCCCCAAATGCATAACCAAGCGCAGTTCTTATGGGCCAAGCAATCCCCCAAGGGCCACCTCTCAGCCACTCAGAGAGAGGGAAAGCCCACACACCCTCTTCCCCACCTCTCTGTGTCATCACCATGACTGACAGGCGAATATTACGAAGCTGCTGCCCTCTTCCTGCAGAACCATGCATGTGCCAGACAGTCAGAACAGATCCTCTGTTACAGAGACAGATCAAAATACAAGTACAAATGAAAAAATATGAGTACGACTCAAAACGTTATGAGCACAACACAAAATTACAAGTTGGATGGAGTGTGAAATCACTCAAAAATATGTCACAGAGGTCATAGGATCAGGCTGTTGATTGGGGAACAATCGCTGAGAACTTGTGCATTCAGTACCTCATTCTGTTGAAGCAAGCAAAGGAGTAGTTATTTACTTAAATGTAAGCATTCGACATGTTTGAAAAATGGAAACATCACTGCTTACAATTTGATTTCCTCATTTGAATTACGATCCATGGCTGTTTTTGTACTTTTTTTGCATTTTGGAGCTTAATTTTCTAATTATTTGAAAATGCGCTTCTCGGTCTGCATTCAGAACCTGTCAGTGCTGTGGATGCTGCGCTGTGTGATGTCATGACCCAAAGTTGCTGATTTGAAAACGAAAAAATACAATAGTATATTGTTTTAAAATGAAATGAAATGTATATATAAATAAATGTGTATATATATTGTAACAAACCAGTAGAGTACTCCGTGTAAGACTCTACTTTTGCTTCCACCGACTGGCACAGACACAAGGAACGTTCAGGTAAATAATTTTTATTTACAATATTTACACAAATTATCACTTTCTTTGTGTTGAGTAAAGCCCTGTACGGGTCACTAACTGGCTCACTTCTTCGTCCCTCTCTAACTGTTTCAGAAATGCTGAGTCCAGCAGGCCGAGGCCTTTGCAAGTCCTTTCCCTGTGGGTATTCCTACCACACAGGTAAGTATGGAACCGGCCCTCTGCTGGGTCTCTCGGCCACACAGGTAAGGATCACGAGCCTCCCTCTGCTGGAGTCTGGCTGCAACACAGGTAAGAAGAAGGAAACGCCCTCTGCTGGAATATCTCTGTCACACAGGTGAGTGTACGGAAGACTCCCCCTGCTGGAGTCTCTCTGCAACACAGGTCAGGATAGCCAGACTCCCTCTGCTGGAACCTTGTTTTGTACGCAGGTAAGGATACAAAGACACCCTCTGCTGGAATGTCTCTGTAACACAGGTGAGTGTCAGAAAGACTCCCTCTGCTGGAGTCTCTCTGCAACACAGGTCAGGATAACGCAGACTCCCTCTGCTGGAACTTGCTGTAACACAGGTAAGAACAAAGAGACCCCCCCACTGTTGGAGTATCCCTGAACACAGATGATTTGTAAGGATAACGTGGACACCCTCTGTTAGAGTATCGCTGCAACACCGGGAAGGATCCACAAGTGTGGAATGGAATTGTATCCAGGTTGTGGGGATGAACCCCTGCAACCAATGTCCCAGTGGTTCACAGAAACACGGGGGTGTCTCAGAGTTCAAGCACAATATCCTTATTGTCCACGCCACCTGTGGAAACTGTTGTTCCTGTCTGTACAATAAAACCAGGTCCAAAACCCCCGACTGTTGCCTCAGTTCTTGCTGTTACATCTCATTAGTTTTGCTGCGTGCGAAATGGCGCTTCCCTCTCAGTCCGAAATAAATACACATCCACATACAAGCGGCAGTTGTGGCGGTTCCCCAACCGTCACGGAAACTCTTGGAATTGTTTTAAATTCGTTACCGATAAACAGCGTCTCTTGTCCAGTATTTCATAAAATAAATTAAACCTTAACAAAACAAAAGACTACCTCACCAAGAGGATAAGCATACGGTAAAAACAAAATACAGCTTTTGCTCAAAACGAAATCAAACGTTCACTTTACCTTCCAATAACACGTAATGCACTTTCAATTCTCTGAGCCCTGTTCAGCAGTACACACCAGCGGTGCTCCCCACGATCACCCCGCTGTACCGCTCCACTTCCCTTTATACCCAGAAACCCTGCCTTCCTATTAAAGCTAAGGTTCCTGGGTTGTATAGTTTTTCAAATAAAATTATGCCATTTCTTAAAAAGCGACAGCTCTTTCTAATATATATATATATATATATATATATATATATATATATACACACACACTACCGGTCAAAAGTTTTAGAACACCTCCATTTTTCCAGTTTTTATTGAAATTTCGCAGTTTAATGTCTCAATGTACTCTGAAATTAAAGCATAGAACAAATAAACAATTGGAGATAAAAAGAAATCATGGAATCGTTTTGTTTAACAAAATTTAATCTAAATTTTGACTCATCAAAGTAACCACCTTTTGCAGATATAACAGCCGAACACACTCGTGGCATTCTTTCTACAATGGAAATCAAATAGTTTTCGGAAAGTTCTTCCCAACACTGTTGCAGAAGTTCCCACAAATGTGTTGCACTTGTAGGTTGCTTTGCTTTCACCCTTCTGTCCAGTTCATCCCAAACCAGCTCGATGGGGTTTAAGTCTGGAGACTGTGCTGGCCATTCCATGATTTGAAGCCTACCGTCTTGTTCTTTTCTTCTAAGGTAGTTCTGACATAGCCTGAAGATATGTTTTGGGTCATTATCTTGCTGTAGGATGAACCCCTGACCAACTAGGCGTATACCAGAGGGTATTGCATGGCGCTGCAAAATGCTATGGTAGCAGTTTTGGTTCAGGGTGCCACTCACTCTGTGCAAGTCGCCGACTCTGGATCCAGCAAAAGAGCCCCAGACCATCACGCTTCCTCCTCCATGTTTGACAGTTGGTGTCACACACAGAGGAACCATCCTTTCGCCTACCCGACGGTGTACAAAAACCCTGCGTGATGAACCGAAGATTTCAAATTTTGATTCATCGGTCCATAAGACCTTCTTCCAGTCTTCAGTAGTCCACTGGTGATACTTCATGGCCCAGGCAAGCCTCTTTTTCTTATTTTGACATCTTAGCAATGGCTTTCTTACTGCCACTCGACCTGTCAAACCTGCAGCTCGAAGTCTTCTCTTCACAGTTGAAACTGAGACTTGTTTACTTCGACCAGTGTTAAGCTGTGCTTGAAGCTGTTGTCCTGTGAGCCGCCTATCACACAAGCTGTTGACTCTCAGAAACTTGTCGTCTGATTTTGTTGTGGCTTTGGGTCTGCCAGACCTCTTCCTGTCAGAGTTTCCTCCAGTTTCCAAGTGCCTTTTGATGGTGTAGGAAACTGTACTCACTGACACCTTGGCTTTCTTTGCAATTTCTCTAAAGGAAAGACCTACACTTTTAAGGGTTATAATGGTCTGTCTGTCTTCCTTTGTTAATTGCCTTTTTCTTGCCATTATGAGAGCAATATACTACTTCCTGCAGTACAATACTGTCCAAATAATGCTTAAAGGTGTAGTAACACAGTCTGTTCCAACACTGCTTTTATACAGACAGAGGGTTTGTAAGTAATCAACAAAAGTTGGGACACCGGTAGGAATTGTTAGCATCAACTTTCAAGGCTTAATTTACTTCCATTGCTGCAGAACAGCTGTAAGTTGTTAACCCATTACTTGTTCCCTGAAAAAAGGCCTTTTTGTATAACTCTGAAATGTACATTATTTTCAGTTTTTGGTAACCTAAACTTTTTTTTTTTACCCTTTGGCAGTTTACCGCTTACCTTTGTACCATTTCAGGTTATTCACTGGACTTGAACTGCTTAAATTTCAATAAAAACTGGAAAAAATTGAGGTGTTCTAAAACTTTTGACCGGTAGTGTATATCTACTGTGCCTATAGAAAGTCTACACCCTTTCAAATTTTTCACATTTTGTTGCATTATAGCCTGTGACGTATTTTTGTGGTGGTTTTTGTGTTGTACTCTGAACTTTTTGAGACATCATCATACATTTTTATTTGTACCCGTAGCTTTTCTTGAGTCATACTCTTATTTTTTATTTGTACTTGTAACTTTAATTTGTACTCCTATTTTTCATTTGTACTTGTAACTGAATTGTACTCGTATTTTTGACTTGTGCCTGTCAGACATGTCAAGTCTCATGTATTTGGACCCTGTCTCATGCTCACATGCACAGACTGCAAAATCTCACATTTGTATTGAAAAATTATCGATTAGCACCCCCATTAGTGAAAAAATATCAATCGGCACCCCGGTGCTCTAACTCATTAATTGTTTGATCACTTCAATAACTTATTAAGAGAACACAGCATTTTATTATTAGCTAACTGTGAACTGTAAACCTGTCTGAGTTTAAGCTGTGTTTATGCTGATACTGTACAGATACAGTTGATTGGTGACTTGAGCTACAATGCTGTTTTGCAGATTGAAGATGACTGGCCTAACAGGCGCCCATGCCGAGGATCTGTGCTCTGCTCACAGCCTACAACAGTTACTAACAGATCTTAGACTGGTGACTGTAAACTCATAAATGTATCAGTACCTGGCTTGAGCGTTTCATTCAGAATTACAACAACCTGCAACATTTTGGGTGAGAAGCTCTTTTAATATCCTTCTCTCTACCACTGTGCCACATTCCTACAGTTCATGTGTAAATAATTACAGAATGCACCTGGTTGGCAGAAGCAGGTGTGGTGTGCTCCTGTCCAGGACTGTGGACGTCTCTCTGCTGCATGTAGTCAGTGTGGTTTGTACTATATGTCTGTCATGTGCCTTTTGTATTGTTTGTGTGTGTAATTCCCACAGGCTGCGTCACTTCAGGCTATCAGAAGAGGAAGTGGAGGATCTGTGCTCTACTCTGTGCACAATGCAGACCCTTAGGTCTGTGAAGCTCACGGTGGACCGCCTCACAGAACGATGTGCTGCCAGCCTGAACCTCCTCCAAAAGTGTGACAATGTATCGTCTCTTCAGTAAGTGTTTTTGTGTCAAAGTGATCAGTAGTACGTTGTTCCCCTATGAGTGCATTGCTCTCTGTCCAGTCCCATGCTTTATGAAGGTTCTCCCACAACAGTGACAGTACAGCTGTGTTAATAACTGCCTGTGTTACTGACATCGTGTCTGTCCTCTTCTCTCTTTAATGCAGAGTAACATGTAATATGAAGTTAGACTCCGGAATGAGAGTGCTACAGGAAGGTAAAGGAATCCAGGTGTCCTTAAGGTGACTAAGCGTACGTCATTCCAGGCGTGCTATGGGCTTTGATGGTGCCTGTCGTAGCACATATGGTCTGTGGACCACGTAATCCCCTGTGTCACCCAGAGGATTACATTAATAAAGACAGCTGATTCATTTATTCAGAACATTCAGTGTATTTGCTACTGATGTCATTTTGTGTGAAAAAGGCAATCATAATGGCACGAATTATGCAAATGCATTCATGGGAAAATTTGATCATATATATAACAACAATCCCTTTCAGGAATCTGTTAAACAGTGGGCCCTGTTTTTAATTAATTAATTTAAATTGTAATAACTATTTATAATTTATATAACTGTTGATTAATTGGAATTAGTTGCTGATTTTGTGATGTTCAAAAATGTTGTTTTTTTATGGTTTACATGATATTGACAGATTTAATGTAGGTGTGTATTTGTATATGGATCCCTATTAATGAATTGATTAATGGTAATGGAAAAAGCTATATTGATTGGTTAATTGAATAATGAATTGTTAGATTGATCCTCTATTTAAGCTTTTTTGTTTCTTTGTTTGAACAAACGCTGATGGTGGCCATGTGGCATGTTCATTGTTTGTGATGTATTGTGATCTGTTCCCATCTAGTTTTAATTAAAAAACAAACATGAAATGATGAAATAAGTGAAATAATGGAAGTTTCAAATATACTCTGAGTGCGGACTCGTAGTTTTTTCGATTATTGTGATTTTTGGAGCTATGCACACCTGTTCAACTTCCGAGACAAAGATTTGGGAAATTTTGGATCCTGAGCACAATGGTAATGGTTGGAATGTGTGTGTAGTAAAAATAAATCTTTTACAGAAAGTGTCGTCTGTGTTTTGTTTTTGGTGAAGTGAGTATGCAGCAATGCATTGTAACTGAAACTGCAGGTCAGGGGCTCTATGTATCATTGATCTTTCTTTTGCATCTTCACTTCTCAGGTTTTTGTGAATTCGTAGGCTTACCCGCAGGGGTGGCGCCGTGCTTGTGCCTGAGGGGCCTGGGCCCACCCATTTTGCTCAGGGGCCCACCCAGTTATGGAGCGACTGACAATTAAAAACATTTCATGCCAAACCATATCAGAATGTAATCCACTGCGGGAAGTCTAGCTCATCCTTGTGGTTCAAAAATATATATCCGTCCAACCCAACCCAGTGCCATTGTCATGGTTATGAAAAAAAAAAGATTGGTGTTTGATGGCTGAGATATGAGATGTTACATCTTCGATACTATAGTATTGAAATTACAGCGCGTCGGAAACATACATACAGGAACTTTTCTTGTGCAGCTGCTGTTTAGTTATTTTTTTACATTTGCAATTAGCTATCTAATTACCTACACAGGGCAGCAGTGTGGAGTAGTGGTTAGGGCTCTATACTCTAACTGGAGGTTCGAGGGACACTGCTGTTTTACCCTTGAACAAGGTACTTTAAATAGATTGTTCCAGTAAAAACCCAGCTGTATAAATGGGTAATTGTATGTAAAAAATAATGTGACATTTTGTAACAATTGTAAGTCGTCCTGGATAAGGGCGTCTGCTAAGAAATATAATAATACAGAATGTTTAGCCATCTTTGCAGTAAACTGGAGCTATATTTGTGTCTTATGCATTAGCAATGTCCGACACATTTTGTATAAATAAAACTAACTGACGAATCAACAAATCGCCAGTAATGTAAGTACCTACATTTAATTTTATCAACTCAGTTGACTGATGCAGCTGAGATGTATGTTCTGCTCAACTCATGCCTCTATTCCTGTTTTGTTTTTGTTCCCATATCTGACACTTTTATAAAGCTCAAAGGAAGTATTAACATTCACTTTTAGTCACTGTATGAGAGCTTTTTAAATTTAAGCTCACTTTGGGAAGTCGAATAAGCAGGCGTTTGTCAGAAACTCATTTTCAACACTACTGTACTCTGTTTTTAAAGATTGCTCATCTCCAGTACAATTATTCAGAGAAAGTGGTTTAAGTAACTAAATATACTTGATTGCTTCCCTTCTCTGGTGAAATTAAAAATATATAAAGATAAAATGAAATTCTAAATACTGAAATGTATTATTTTTCTCAATAACAGTTGGCGAAATTCAGTGCTTATCCGGCATATAAACACCCCGCCTTTGGCGGTAGCGCATGCACAGTAAGCCCAGCTCGATGGCTGCGGCCATCAACCCAGTAGTTTCTGGCACAAGACAAGGGCACCCTCGATCCATGTCGAAACAGGGAGAGGTGGGCAGAGAAGCTGCTACTCTGTCGTCCGACAGGTATGCGCGCATCGTAGCAGAGTCCAGCCGGAGCCCCACATACATTGTGCACTGCACCGGCGTCAGCCGGCGCAGCATCGTTTATGGTAAGGCCCAGCCTCACTAGATGCTTCATCACCAGCGCCGTGTGGGCCACTGCTCCCTCCCAGAAGTCCACCATGGTAAACCAGTTGCCCGGCCGGACAGATTGGAGTATATGACGATGAGTCAGCATTTGGAACGCCTCTGTGTCAAAAACGGTTGAGGAACCGTAGGTCCAGGATGGGCAAAAGCGGTGTCCTTCTTGACACCAGAAAGTATCTTGAGTAGAACTCCTCCCGTGAGAGGTGTGGGTTCTGAGATGAATGGCGCGCTTGCACAGCAAGGCTGCCAGTTTGGTCTGGAGCACCGAGGCCTGGAGTGGATCCGTCTCGAATGTATCTGTGACGCAGTGAAAAGGAGGGGTCCCAAGCGAAACTGGTGCGTAAATGTCTTGTATATGGTCGCGAGCACCCAAGCATCAGAGGTGCAAGTGCGCCAGTAGTGCAGTGGTTGTGGCGTGAACTGGGTCAGAGGCCTTAAGACTTCAGGGGCCCTGCTGAGGCTGCTAAGGCTGGGCGCGGGGCTGACTGAGGCGGCTGCCTAGGGCGATTGCACTGAAACCCCCTTCTAGGGTGCTGCTGTGTGGACTGGCCACGACCTGCACGCCCTCCACGATGTGGGAGAACTCTTTCTCTTGCCTGTGGTGAGGCCTGTAGGTGATGCTTAAGGTCACCCAGCGGGGCTGTGGGGATTGGCACTGTCCTGGTGACCATCACCGTTGGAGGTGCGTGCCAGTGGCTCGACCTTCCCAGCGCCGGGCCGGGGCGGGGCAACGCAGCGACCAGCTTCCTAGGCGCCTGGCGTTCTCTGAGAGACTGCTGCAGGATCTCCTCCACTGCTGGACCAAAGGTGTGGCTTGGCAATATAGGCGCATCCAAAAGTACAGCCTTATCCGCATCAGGTACCGCGCCTGCAACAGCCACAGCTGTCTGCGTGCGACCAGTAAGCCAGCCAGGCTCCGGCCATAATGCGAGCAATCTGGGCTTTCATATCCATAATGTCCTGCACCTGCGAGACTTCTTCACCCGTTTCGCGAAGGCGGGGGCGACTGCGGGTGGATACAGATGCCTGTGCATAAGGAATCCCCCAAAGGGGCTCTGTGACCAGCGTCCAAGAGGCGTGGCTGGGAAGGACTTGCTACGGGGATTTAAGACCGCCCTGTGCAACTCTCCAGGTGATTGGCGAGCACTTTCGGGGCTGAAGAGCTGTGCAGATGCTGCAGGAGCCTTGTAGGGCTGAAGTGGCGTGTTCGGTGGTTGTTTTCCTAATGCAATCTGAAAATAAAGAAAATCACACCCTTTATTTCCCTTAAAATTGATAAATAATGCAATGAATTCCAATCACAAATGTGACGATCAACAGGATTGGGGCTTATTGGGAGTTTTATTTCACTGACGATTCACTTGAAGATACACAGAACATGCAAACAGTTTGTTTCGTCAGCTTTCATTTTTATTCTTTATTTTTTTGTCTTTTTCTTTTCAATGATTCCACTTCATCAATAATACATAGTATATAACATATATTATTATTTTAATAGAGCTGTATGTATATTGAGTTTTATTTATGATCCACTAGACAAAATATTAAAAAAAAGTATACACTTTCAGACTGATTTTCAAAGGGGCAAACTAATAATTAGATTGTAAAGTGATTTCAAATGTTACCAAATCACTTCATTTAGATTTTTTAAAGGTTCACTAAGTGTTTATATGACAGTGACCCGCTTCAGCTTTTGGAAATCACTGCGGGACCTAGTTCTTATTGTGCCTCTTTTAAAATCAGGCTGTTTGTGTGTGTGTGGAGTCTGGCTTTATATTTTTCACTGTGCAAAGCCACAGGACTTGTGTGAGCGGGGCCTCCGTTTAGAGGAGCAGCGCACGCCGCCTTCACTGGAACTTTGATTTGTAGGTTCTGGATGTTTTGCTTTGCTTTTTGTACACTGGGCTGTATGTCCTCCATGAGTTACCATAGCTGGTAGCGTCACGTGAGTGTGTGTGTCTCTGTGCCTCCCTCTCTGCCTCTCACCTGCCTGCCTGCCTGCCTGCCTCAACCGCTGTGAAACACACACTTCTCACACACTGGATTGAGAGAACTGACTTTTTATCTTGTTGAAATAAAATGAAAGGAAAGCACTTCTGATTGTGCAACTGTTCTTTAAATTCAATGGTATTAACATGGTGTGCACCTCAAATAGATGGAAGATTGAGTGCATTAGTCTTCTTTTCCTAACTCAGATTATAATTTATAATAATAAAAATGAAGTTTTCTCAATTTAAGACACATTTTTTAAATGAAGAATTAATAAATTCCTGAATTAATTATTTTATGAAGGCGCAGCACATCAGCGTTATTAAAGGCAGTTTATTCTTCATTGTCTTGCCTCCTGTGTCATCCTTGTTACCCACCTGGTCTCCTTCATTCCTTATGTGTGCAGCAGCTCCCTGGCACACATGTCTCAACACTTATGGGCCAGTTCATTGTGAACAGGCAGATTTCTAATGCCCCTCCTAGAGAGCAGGAAAGCACTGAGAGGCTAAACATCAAACTACAGGAAGGATAATCTAACTATACTGTGAGTCACCCAACCCTATCAAGGACCATCTGTGTTCACAGCTCAGATCTCATAGAACTGTCTGTGACACTTATTGAAACAGAAGTGCAGCGCTTAGAACACTGATACAAATAGAACAAATCCACTCTTCTATTAAATTGTGAACTTAGTGTTTGATTGAATCTCTCTCTGTGTTTGTATAGCCTGGAAACAGGCATCAGTGCCCTGCCAAGCTGTACACACTGCCATCATTCACACTGACCACAAGAGGGAGCCAGAGCACCACTGCTGCCATAATGTAAAAACAGTACAGTAATAAGACCATTGAAATAGGTAGCAGTTACCTCCCCAGTCAGCCCAGTTCTCCCATTGTTAACACAAGGCTCCTCACACCCAGTCACCTAAAAACTACCGTGTGGTCTGTGTCTGGAGGAAGGAGCTGCTCACAGTGATGCATGCTGGGAAACACTGACTCTAATATCTCAACATCTGCAACTTCCACCCAGTGAATATTAAAGAATGTTAAAATGTCCCTTTAGCATCCAGCATTTCAAACACAATGATTCTCCCCTTGCTCTCCTCTGTGAGAGTTGCTGTAAGCTGTCTGTTCCATACCCCAGATATTCCTGCAGACTGACATCAGTGTGTGTCAGCATAGAGGTTACAGCATGTCATTCCACCAGCATAGGAAGGGATTTCTATTGCAATTCCACAGCCCAGCAGCACAGACTGCACTACACTCTGTGACCACAAGAGGGAGATAGAGAGAGTAATAAAGTGGCTCTGACGCTAATATCTCCACACCTGGGATTCATTTCCCCTTGATTCCACCCCTGGCAGTGAGGGATAGAAACAGATCCTCAACATGAAACTCCTTTAGGCTTCAACTTCATTTTAAACAAAGTAAAACAAACCATCAGACACAATCCTACCTGAAACACAACACAGACTGCAAATATTTACACTGACCAAAAGAGAAAGCCAGAACAGCCCTCCTTTTTATAATGTAATAACACAGTAATAAGACAGGATATTACAGCAGAACAGCCCTCCTTTTTATAATGTAATAACACAGTAATAAGACAGGGTATTACACCAGAAATGCGTAGGCCTGCTGAAGGCTTTTCTCAAGTTAAAGTGAGTACTAATCATGGGTTATGAAATAGAGCTTTTGTTAAACAAAGCAAGGAGCACACCAGCTAGTGTTGAATAGTTATCCACAACATAGAAATGTTTGGAAATAAGTACACTCATAAATGCAGCATGCTGGAAAATAAAGCTGCCTCTTTTTGGCTAGCTCATTTGAAACAAGAAATCATGACATTGTTTCCAGTTCATTCGTATGCACACATTTACACAGACACAGCACAAGCACAAACATGAGGCTTCCAAATTAAAACACAGACACAACGAAACACCAACAGTGCTCTGCTTTTGACAACAAACCTGCACCCATCAAATGTTTGTACCATCAATACAGAATTAATAAGGTATGACATTTTACAGCTCTGAGATTCTGACAGACTTCCAACATGTGATGTTTATCGGTACCAAATGTTGAAATGTTGGCGGTTGTGTGCAATGAGACATGGTCAAGACTGGGCGCTCGAAGGGTCATCAGTAGGGACTTTGATACCTTGGGGTAGGGGCAGTGATAGACCCTTCACCATCGGTTCCATGGTGTACTGGTTGCACTCTGAACTCTGAATCCAGCGACCTGAGTTCAGATCTCAGTGGGACCTGAGGTTTTAGGTCCTGTGAATTTGCTAGTAATGTTTCTGAACTGGGCGTGTGATTGAACAAGTAAAATGAATGCAGATTTCCATGTCTGAGGTGGGAAATGCATGAAGCAAGGTACCCACGTTACATCCTTTTGTGTCGGCCACTTCCAGCCTCTTTGCATGGAAGCAAAACACTGAGGCTCCTCTGGCAGGGCGGTATGGTTTCTTCAGCTTTGCCAGGGAACACTTGCCTTCATACATAACAATGCAGTACTCATTTACTGCCAGTTCAATGGTTTTGAATGGATACTTTGTCATAGCTGTTGCTTGATCCACAATGCCAAACACACTGACCACTTTCCAGTCAGGCTGAATTTCTTCCACAAATGGACCTACTGCACTGACCTCAAGTTCAGTGTTGCTAAGTGTTCTAGCATAGTGAATGCTGTGTGTGTTTGGGGTTTTCTTTGGACAGTTCTGTTCCCACCTGTTTGCCCATTCATCTTGTGCCTTCTTTACCACATGCTTTGTAATATAAATGATGCTCACATTTGGGCATGCTTCTTTTGCCACCTTAGCAAATTCTTCTGCTGTGTTGACAACAGCATGCTTTTGCAGAATGCACCTCCAAACTGCACGCTTTACTTTACCTGCAACCCCATCAACTGGCCCTTTGCCGTGTGCTGTGGCAAGAAAGCTCCAAACAGCTCGAAGCAGACTACAGTGTACATTGCTCAGCATGGTAAAGGTGGACAAGATGAATCTGTTTTTAAACTGGCTAGCAGCACCATCAGAAAAGATGTGCAAGTTAGAGATGTCGGCTGAAGTTGAGGCTTCATCAAGAATAGCCTGATTGTAGCAAACAACTGCAAATGTGTCATGTTGCCGTTCATCACTGAGCACACAACATAAAGCACTAACAGACTGAGCTGTGAGAACTGCTGGAAACAGAGTCCCTCCTTCTGTTATCCACTGAGCTGACATTATTTCAGCTTGCTGCTTTATAGTGAAGTTGCACCTTGGCAATAAAACTGTGGCTCTGCAGAATGGTCCGCTGGGTTTGAGCTCCTCCTTGGCATCATGTAATGTTGACTCAAGGAGTTCCTTTTTATTGTTAGCCATCTATTGGTAGTAGTGTACAATTGTATCTTCATTATCATTGCCTTGTATTACCTGATTGATAGAACTAGCAAGGTCTTGGCATGTGTCACACTGGCCAAGGCAGCATTTCCTCTGCCAGTTGCAAAGTGACCCAATGACCAGGAGATTTCCATTGGGAATATTCTGGCAAACCTTTTCAAACCATCTAGTAGCATCTCTGTGTTGTCATGGTAACGACAGACAGACAGGTTGAGCGATGCACAGGCGCAATGCTGCAAACTTTTTGATGTTCTGATTTTTCCATCAGGATATTCATTCTTGAAGAGGCGGTGAGCTTCAAGAACCGTCATCAGGAGCACTTTTATGTGCATTCTTTTTCTTGTGCATCCTCCCTTCTGATAGTGATGCAGTCTTTTCATCCAGGCAGCTGACGGGACACACAATCAATCTCATAGAATGCACAAACCTGACATTCTGTTTCACTAACTTCTGCTCTTTGTGTGGAAGCGTGCTTATCTACCAGAGCCAAACCAGATTGAATTACCAGTTTCTTTCCCATGACACTTTTCTTCCTGGGGCTCTTTGAAGTGCCCGGTTTACTCCACTTACTGCCTTCCCTAGTGACTGAGCTGAAAAAGAGAACTTTTGACGGTGAGTTTGTCAAATGATTCTCATTAAGTTGTGGTTCTAGTTCATGTCATTTTGAAAGATTTCTCCTATACTTTCTCATTGTTTCTTTGCTCTTTTTCTGCTTCTTTTCTTCCTCCTATACTCCCACTTGCATGCTTTCTGCTCTCTGTTCCTCTGTTTCATCCATACTCTTTCTCTTCTCACATCCTTGCATGAGATGCCCAGATCTTTCTGCTGCAGGTACTGGAAGCATTTTCCAACTTTAATCTAGATAAAAGAAAAAAAGGAGGGCTGATTCAGTCATTTAAAACACTGAGTTCAATACATCTTTTAGAGGAATTTCTCATGTTCTTTACTTTTATAAATATTCACAGTAAATTCAGACAGCTGAGCCTCTTATGGTAAGAGAATCTTTAGCAGCACAGACTGCACTACACTCTGTGACCACAAGAGAGAGTAATAAAATTATGCTCTTTACTGCAAGGTTATTAGAGGCTTCTATACCTGTCCTGTTCTGTGAAAAACAGGGTGTGTTCCACACTATGGAGCCTACTGGAAAAGGAGTGCATGCATGTGAAAGTGATGGCTTTGCAGGGGTGACGTCAGACCAGAAACAGAAACCAAAACAATGAATGCGGGTGAAGCTGAGGCGCAGTGGCGCTCAGTGCTTTATTAAACAATAGAAAATAAAAGATTTAAACAAACACAAGACTACACAAACAAAAAGGTGTGTTAGCCAAACTAATAAACTGACAACAAGCAAGTATTGTGCTGGTTTTGAGCCAACACGTATAGCAATTGTTTCTTTCAAATTATTGTTTTTGATTTACCTCCTCACTCCAGTTCTAGACACTCTCCATGAGCGCAGAAAGATGCAGTCTTTTATACAGATGACCATCTCCCGATTAGCAACAATTAATCAATGAATTAACTTGGGAAGGCCACCTTCTGCACGAGGCTTTTATGAATGGGGATTTTAGCCCCATTCATGTGACTATTTATTATAAAACCGGCTTACGGTTTTATTATAATAAAATATTTTATTATAATATTTTATTATAAAACTGCGAGGCGTCAATGGATAGTGAAAAACACCGGTATCAGCAATGATAGTGGTGTGGGTTTTAATTATTCTTTTCAACAGCCGGAGGCAGCACAGTCAGAAAGGATTAGAAAAGGGACTTGTTTCATTTCGTCACAAACAGCCATGTGTTTCTTAGTGAGCTGGGATTGCCATGGCAATGGGGCCCTTTCACACATCAATCAATCAATAAAGAAATGAATACATGAGTGTGGCAATGTGCCCCGCCCCTGTGTGCATATTATGTGTTGTATGTTGCGTGCGTGTGTTAATGTTGGTGTATAGTCATTGGTACACGGGATATAAACGGTCTGTATTTCACGTGTGATTTAAAATGTAGATTTGTATTTAGGCACGAGGAGGAGGGCACAAATCACTTCACGTGCTGGTTAAATGTAATATGTGAGCACAGGGTTGCACAGAATGAATTCACGTGCTGGGATTCAAGTGAATAATTAATTAATAATTGAATCCCAGCACAACAGTATATATAGAGACACGTAGCATTCACTCGGGGTTGGGTGTTCGAGGTGGAGAACGGGTGAGAGAAGGAGAGCGAAAGTAAAATAATAATCTATAAGTGTTTGTACTCACCGTGTTTGTTTGTCTCTCCGTGCACCGTTTGTTAAGTGTTTAGTACGTTTTGTTTGTCTATTTATTTTGGCGCAAGTGCCGTGTCCCGTGTTTGTCTGTTCAAACCTTTTATTTTCTGTTCTGTTTATTAAATGCTGAGCGAAAGCATTTGCTCAGCTTCACCAAACCACACCTCTCTGTTGTTTTATTTCCTGGCTCTGGTCTGACACCACCCACTCCGGCCGTCTTTATGACACGTGATGTCCTGCGTGGGATCTACAGCGCCCAGGACTCAGGCCAGAGCAGGAACCGCATTTTTGGATTAAAAAAAAAAAAAAAAAAAAAAAAAAGGCAGAAGCCATCAAAGTGCGGGACTGGATCCTGGAAAATGCTGGGCTGGAGGCCCAGTCTATACCAGTAGCGTCCGGTTCCTGTGGTTGATGGACGAGAGCGATGGGAGGCGTATTCAAGGAACACACCCTAAGCACCTGGGAGGAAGGTGTGGGTTGGTCCTCAGCTACCTGGAGGCCGTTATAAGTGGAACAGCAGCCCAGGTAGCAGGTCCACCAGCAGAGGAAGAATGCCTGCTGTCCCGTCGCCACCAGCAGAGGAAGAATGCCTGCTGGTTTTGCCTCCACAGCCCAAGCGGGAGGAGCCTGAGCGTCCACAGCCCAAGCGGGAGGAGCCTGGCGTCCACAGCCCAAGCGGGAGGAGCCTGCGTCCACAGCCCAAGCGGGAGGAGCCCGAATGTCCCTACGCCTGAGTGGGAGGGGCCCAGGCGTCCCTACGCCTGAGTGGGAGGAGCCCGGACGTCCTACGCCTGAGTGGGGGGGCAACGTCCACAGCCCAAGAGGGGGAGTGGGTGCGTCCACAGCCCAAAAGGGAGGAGGGTGCGTCCACAGCCCGAAGAGAGGAAGTCGGGCTTCCACAGCCCTAGGACCCATGCTGCCAGCAGAGGGAGAATACCTGCTGGTTCCACCTCCACCAGCAAAGAACAATGCCTGTTGTCCCCATCTACACCAGCAGAGGAAGCATGCCTGTTGGTTCACCTGCTGCTGCCATCCCGAGAGCTAAAGGGGAGGAGCCATCGCTGCCGTCCCAAGAGCCAGAAGGGGAGGAATTACAGGCTCAACCCTGAATTTTTCTGGGGGAGGGAAGCAGGATGCTGGTGTCCCCAGCCTCTATTTATGCTGCTGAAGGAACCTGCACACACCCGCCCAGCCGCCACAGCAGAGGGGCCAGCACCACAGCCTCCCTCTGGTGGCCACCCTCTGCTTCCACCGCAAGGAGCAGAGCAGCAGGGCTGCCTCTGCCTCCGCCACCTCCACCGCTTCCTCCTCTGGGGAGGAGGCAGCAGGAGCTGCCTCTGTCTCCACCATCTTCACCGGCAGGGGCAGGCAGCAGGGCTGCCTCTGCCTCTGCCACCACCACCGCCAGGAGCAGAGGAGCAGGGCTGCCTCTGCCACTTCCAGGAGCAGAGGGCAGGAGCTGCCTCTGCCACTTCGGGGAGCAGAGGGCAGGGCTGCCTCTGCCTCCACCACCACCAGGAGCAGAGGGCAGGGCTGCCTCTGCCTCCCGCCACTGCCAGAAGCAGAACAGCAGGAGCTGTCTCTGCTTCCCGTACCTCCACCACAGGGGGATGGGGTGGCCGGAACCCAGAGGGGGCTGTCGGCCCACGAAGAAGGGGAGGAGGTCTGGAGACCACCAACCCCAGCAGCAGTTTCGCTGCCGGAGATGGGGGAGGTCCGGAGACCTGCTCCCACTGCAGCAGTTTCGCTGTCGAGATCGTGGGGGAGGTCCGAGACCTGCTCCCCACTGCAGCAGATTCGCTGCCGAGATCGTGGGGGAGGTCCGGGACCTGCTCCCACTGCAGCAGTTTTCGCTGCCGGAGATCGTCAGGGAGGTCTGGAACCTACTTCCCACTGCAGCAGTTTCGCTGCCGGAGATCGGGGAGAGGTCAGGAGACCAGCATCCCCCGCAGCAGTTTCGCTGCAGGCGTGGACCAGCAGGCTGTCAGCCGTGCCACTACCGGCAGGGGTGCTGACAACATGGCCAGCCATGGGCCCACTGAAGCCCCTCCTTCCCAGCCCGAGACTTTGTCCTGGACTGCTGGATTTTTAAGGGGAGGTGGCCGTTGAGGCCATGTGTGCTTTGCACAGGGGGGGGTATATGTGGCAATGTGCCCCTGTGTGTGTGCTTATTATGTGTTGTATGTTGCGTGCGTGTGTTAAATGTTGGTGTATAGTCATTGGTACACGGGATATAAACGGGTCTGTGTTTTCACGTGTGAGTTAAAAGTGTAGATTTGTATTTAGGCACGAGGAAGGGCACAAATCACTTCACGTGCTGGTTAAATGTAATATGTGAGCGCGGGTTGCACAGAATAATTCACGTGCTGGGATTCAAGTGAATAATTAATTAGTAATTGAATCCCAGCACAACAGTATATATAGAGACACGTAGCATTCACTCGGGGTTGGGTGTACGAGAGTGGAGAACGGGTGAGAGAGAAGGAGAACGTAAAGTAAAATAATAATCTGTAAGTGTTTGTACTCACCGTGTTTGTCTGTCTCCGTGCACCGTTTGTTAAGTGTTTAGTACGTTTTGTTTGTCTATTTATTTTGGCGCAAGTGTCGTGTCCCGTGTTTGTCTGTTCAAACCTTTTATTTTCTGTTCTGTTTATTAAATGCTGAGCGAAAGCATTCGCTCAGCTTCACCAAACCACACCTCTCTGTTGTTTTATTTCCTGGCTCTGGTCTGACACCACCCACTCCGGCCGTCTTTGTGACAATGAGTTTTCTACCTTTTCCCCTGGCTTGTTAAATATTAGCATGATTGAAATCATGAAAACGCACTTGTAGCAGTGTCACGGGTGGGGTGACCTGAGATAACCTTGACGATAATATCTATGTAGCTGACGACTACACCACATTGTTTTTGATAAGGCAAGGACCTTAGTAACCGAATGGTAATTATGCTCTCCCGTTCAGGTTCTTTGATCCCCAGGTTCCCACACACACACAATGAAACCGTATTGGGTAAAACACATTGTATTATTCTCGACAGGGTACTAAGAACACGGTACAAAAAAAGATTACTAGACTAAAATTTAAAAAGCCCACACCAGGGGAATGCAAAAAAACAAAAAAAGCAAAAGTCCACGGCACACTGAGGCAATCCCTCCTGTCGGTCACTGGCTCCGAAATAAATATACACAAGGTCCACATAAAACACAACAGTCACGGACGTAACACAAAGATGGGACGAAACAGAAAGAAATAGTCTGGGGGTAAATCCCACGCTCCCGGGGTCTCCCCCTCCGACTCGCTCGGTCCGTGATCGAACTCCTCGTCGCCGATAGGACAGCTGCTCTCTGCTGGACCTCTCCCGGCTGATAGACCACCACCCCGAAGAACCTGCGATCAGAAAGCGGGGTAGAGCAAAGGGGCCGTCAGGGACTGTACCACAGGTAAGTAAACTGCACCCCGTCATCCTTCTGGTCACTTCCCTTCACGTTTCTCTCCTCTCTCCCACGTTCCTGCCATGCCCTCGGACCTCACCCGATCTTCTGTCCACTGCCACCGAGCCCGACCTGGAAACTGGACTGGAAACCTGTGGGTAAGGTAAGTAACACACCGTAGGCCTCAGGTACACCTAGAAGGGTGGTACGGGGCCCAACCAGCATAGGTAAGGAGTTTTCTTTTTTGCAATATAAAAATAGACTAAGAATTTGTCTGTCTGTATAAACAATAACGCAAAGTAATCCTTTCTTCTTATTTCTTTCAGCACAGGTAAAACTCAAAATATAACCCCTTTCCTAGATCCGTGGGGAGAAAAGCTTGTTCCAGAAAACAGTCCAGTAACAAACGCCAGTAAACAGAAAAAAACAGAAAAAATTAAAGTGTCCAAATTAAATCAACAATAAAGTAACCAAAAAAAGCGTTAATGTAAATCCCTTTTTTTAAAAATAGCTATGTTGGTTATCACATATAATAACAGCGACAAATACAGCCTTCCGTCCTGTACTGTCCTGCACAAAAAAGTACTAATAAAAAATAGCTTTTTTCCAAACCTGTTTTTTGAACAAACCCGTTGTTCCCTCAGCAGTGTTCCAGCCAGAAGAACAGAACAGTCGATTTCCCAAGATGATTCCTCCAAGGCTACGTGCTTCTGCCTGCATGCACTCCTGTTGCCCTGTCCTGTCCTGTCCTGTCCTGTCCTGTCCTGTCCTCTCTTCTGTTTCCTGCCTCCATGTCTGTCTTTTCCTGTCTCAAATCCCTGTCTTATATAGTCCCACCTGGAGCGCCATTGGCCGTGGCACTAACCAGGCGGGGCTTCCTGTTGCTAGGCAGAACAGCACCCTGTCCATGAATCAGCAAAAAAATAGCAGGGGTTTAAGAGAAGCAGATTCTATGAAATTTAAAATATACAAAATAAACACACAGGAGTCCATTAAAATTCGTCACTTGTGACAGTTCAAGGTACCTCTTGGAAAGGCCTGTGAAAGACAGTGAAGTAGATGTTGCATTTAGAAGAGTAAGTAGCTGTCAAAATGAGAACAATGACAAGAAAAATTACAGGTCCATGACTTGTACAGCAGCAGCAACACATGGGAAGGTATAACACTAGGGTTAAGGGTAGGGCACTACATACCCTTTAATTCTCAATAGGATTGAAATAATGACACAAACAGAAGCATTACTGTCAGTTTAGACAAACACACAGATTAGACAGCAGTGATATACTGAGAGCTTTGACTGGGGGAAAAATAGAAGAAAACAGTAAAAGTGGCCCAACTCTATGAAGCCCCACTGGTGCTCACGGCTCAGATCTCATGTAACTTAAATCACTTAAATCTTTTGTCTTTCCCATTTACCCTCTGAATGGCACACATACACAATCCATGTCTCAATTGTGTCAAGGCTTAAAAATCCTTCTTTAACCTGTCCCCCCTTCATCTACACTGATTGAAGTGGATTTAACAGGTTACATCAATAAGGGATCATAGCTTTCACCTGGATTCACCTCGTCAGTCTATTTCATGGAAAGAGCAGGTGTTCCTAATGTTTTGTACACTCAGTGTAGGTGTAGGTATTACGGCTAGGTCTCCACTGGACCCTCATCGAATTAATTTTGTCATCCAACAGGATGTGATCTACGAGAAACTTCCTCTCTGACAAGAAGGGCATAAGTTTCAATTGGTTGTTCCAGACTCACTGCAGCGCTCTTTCCTGTGTTACTTCCACAATAATCCTTTAGGAGGACATCTGGGAAGTTACAAGACTCTCATTCGCATGCTAGAGGTAGCCTGGTGGCCATCGATTCACAAGGACACCTGGAAACATATTAAGGAGTGTGAAGTCTGTCAAAAATATAAACCTGGTAATCAGAAACCCACAGGATTTCTCCAGTCTACGTTTGTATCAGAAGTAGGGGAGATGCTGGGAGTGGATCTGATGGGGCCTTTCCCTCGTACCAAGAAAGGCAATACCGTGCTCTTGGTGATAGTAGACTATTACTCAAAATGGGTGGAACAGTTCCCGTTAAGAGATAGTAAAACTCCTAAAATCATGCAAGTTCTCACCAAGGAGATATTCACCCGGTGGGGAACCCCACGTTTTCTGGTATCTGATCATGGTCCACAGTTCACCAGTCAACTAATTGTGGATGTGTGCAAGACTTGGGGAGTGGTCAGGAAGCTCACCACCAGTTACCATCCTAAAACAAATCTCATGGAACAAGTTAACAGAACTCTGAAAACTATGAAGACGATCATCAACGGTGGGATCAATGGATTCCGGAACTGCGATTTGCAAATAACACAGCTAGGCAGGAAACCACTGGTTTTACACCAGCTGAGCTGGTAGTGGGACATATACTGAAAGGCCCACTCGATTGTTTGATCGCTGTAGCACTGGAGCCAAGTACTGCCCTGTATGATTTGCTCAAAAGACAGCAACATCTGGCAAAGGAAGTCAGCAGACACGTTCATTTAGCTCAGGTCCGACAGAGGAGATATTACAATGCCCGCAGGAGACAAGCACAGTATTCAGAGGGGGACTGGGTATGGGTTAGAGTGCACCCATTATCCAATGCCTCTGCCAAATTTTTGGCAAAATTGGCCGCTAAATGGTCTGGTCCAGCAGTAGTGATAAAAAGTTAGGCCCTATCAACTATAGAATCCAATGGAGTGATCCTAGTAACAAAGTGGATTCACTCCATGTAGTAAATTTAAAACCCTATTTCAGCACTAAATACAATGTACTTCCAGAAGCGGGGGGAATTTGTGGCAGTCCCCCCCACCATCTGCGGATGCTTAATTGCAGGCAGGATAACTGGCCAGGTTATTTCACACACCTTTTGATCCCCAATATGATTTATTCCCCTCAGCTTTATTCTCTGTGCCTGAATAATTGGGAGAACACTGTTAATACAAACCTGGTTTGTGTTTGGTGGTTTGTTTACTTTCTGAGTTTCATTTTTAATCACGTGTGTTGTGTCACCCTATTGGCTTGCCGTAGTTTTGGGTGGGCAGCGATTGGTTTGCTGCGCCGTGTGCTGTGGGTTAAAAGTGGAAGTCAGAGGGAGAAAAGGAAAGAAGTTAGCAAAGAGAGAGAGAGAGAGAGAGAGAGAGAGAGAGAGAGAGAGAGAGAGAGAGAGAGAGAGAGAGAGTAATTAATGAAGCTCGCCAGTTTTTGTTTATATACTGAACAAAAATATAAACGCAACATGTAAAGTGTTGGTCCCATGTTTCATGAGCTGAAATAAAAGATCCCAGAAATTTTCCATATGCAGAAAAAGCTTATTTCTTTCAAATTTTGTGCACAAATTTGTTTACATCCCTGTTAGTGAGCATTTCTCCTTTGCCAAGATAATCCATCCACCTGACAGGTGTGGCATATCAGGAAGCTGATTAAACAGCATGATCATTACACAGGTGCACCTTGTGCTGGGGACAATAAAAGGCCACTATAAAATGTGCAGTTTTGTTACACAACACAATGCCACAGATGTCTCAAGTTTTGAGGGAGCGTGCAATTGGCATGCTGACTGCAGGAATGTCCACCAGAGCTGTTGCCAGAGAATTGAATGTTAATTTCTCTACCATAAGCCATCTCCAACGTTGTTTTAGAGAATATGGCAGTACGTCAAACTGGCCTCACAACCGCAGACCACGTGTAACCACGCCAGCCCAGGACCTCCACATCCAGCTTCTTCACCTGCGGGATCGTCTGAGACCAGCCACTCGGACAGCTGATGAAACTGTGGGTTTGCACAACCGAAGAATTTCTGCACAAACTGTCAGAAACCGTCTCAGGGAAGCTCATCTGCGTGCTCGTCGTCCTCACCAGGGTCTTGACCTGACTGCAGTTCGGCGTCGTAACCGACTTCAGTTGGCAAATGCTCACCTTCGATGGCCACTGACACGCTGGAGAAGTGTGCTCTTCACGGATGAATCACAGTTTCAACTGTACCGGGCAGATGGCAGACAGCGTGTATGGCGTCGTGTTGGCGAGCGGTTTGCTGATGTCAACGTTGTGGACAGAGTGCCCCATGGTGGCGGTGGGGTTATGGTATGGGCAGGCATAAGCTACGGACAACGAGCACAATTGCATTTTATCGATGGCAATTTGAATGCACACAGATACCGTGACGAGATCCTGAGGCCCAGTGTCGTGCCATCACCTCATGTTTCAGCATGATAATCCACGGCCCCATGTCGCAAGGATCTGTACACAATTCCTGGAAGCTGAAAATGTCCCAGTTCTTCCATGGCCTGCATACTCACCAGACATGTCACTCATTGAGCATGTTTGGGATGCTCTGGATCGATGTGTATGACAGCGTGTTCCAGTTCCCGCCAATCCAGCATCTTCACACAGCCATTGAAGAGGAGTGGGACAACATTCCACAGGCAACAATCAACAGCCTGGTCAACTCTATGCGAAGGAGATGTGTCGCACTGCATGAGGCAAATGGTGGTCACACCAGATACTGACTGGTTTTCTGATCCACGGCACTACCTTTTTTTTAAGGTACCTGTGACCAACAGATGCATATCTGTATTCCCAGTCATGTGAAATCCATAGATTAGGGCCTAATGAATTGTGGCAGAGCAGGGCTCTGCCCTTGTAAATATTGACAGGGATGGGGTTAAATTCTCCTCCCTGCCCAGGTTTATTGCATCAGGTGGGAGCAATCAATCAATCAATTAACACCCAGCCACCTGACATAAAAGGAGGCCTCAGCGCCTCAGTAGGGAGAGGTAGCTGAGGAAGCAAGTATGTTCTTTGTGTGCTGTTTTTTGATCATTTTGCAATCCAGTGAAGGCAAAGCGAAGCCTGGAAGCCTTATTTTTTTGTAAGTTTTAATTTGTGTTTATTGTCTTCGTGTTTAAGAACATTTTTGTTTGGCCCTCGTGCCTATTTATTTTTTTGTCTTTTATTTATTAAAAGTCTTTTGTTTGAACAGCAGTCTGTCTCTGGGCCTCATCAATTGCGCTATCCTGTCACATGAATTTATTTCAATTGACTGATTTCCTTATATGAACTGTAATCTTTGAAATTGTTGCATGTTGCATTTATATTTTTGTTCAGTATATATATATATATAAATACAACTAATACATATTATATAATGTAATGCTATAAATGAATGCATTCGTTGTCAAATATCCGCAATTTCATTTAGAAACTGATACGGATTAACAATGTTTATTTCATTTAAAATCCTGTCCTGTCTCGAAATGTCCGGTTTAATTACATATATTTCATGTAAATGTATAAAAATGTTATTCCAGTAAGCATTCATTTCTGTTGTCTATTGTTTAGAAATGTGCAGCAAAAACATGTTTTTATAAGCAAAAGGAGATTTATTACAGCACTGAAGGACACTGTCTGTAGATAGAAACAGAAAGACATTGAAGAGTAAGTTAACAACCTTAGCTACAAATGTATCATTGTTCGCTATGTGTATATCTTGAATTTTATTGAAGCTAAATGAATTAAACCCAGAAAAGTGCTGCGCGTATCTGCCTGTTTACATTGGTTACAGCGCTCTCAGCGGCAGACCGATAAGCATCCAAGATGGTGGTGCGAAATCTTACTCAAAGTCAGCCGTTGGCGGGTCTAGTTCTATATGTCTATGGTTCACAGGGCTCTAGACTCCTGACCGGAGGGTCTTGCGTGGGTTTACTCCCAGGTGAGGGACACACTGCTATTGTACCCTTGAGCAAGCAGGTACTTGACCTTGATTGCTCCAACTGCAATTGTCTGAAATTTAATAGTGTAAAAAGTGGTCAGGATGTTAAATAAATAACTACAAACACCTTCCTTAAACAGTTGTAGCAACATATGGGAACATATAACACACAATCACAACTTGATTTCCCCTTAGAAAGTGTGTATATATATATATATATATATATATATATATATATATATATATATATATATATAAATATTGTAAAAGACCTTCACACCGCCCCTTTAAAGCACAGACCCAACACTAGAGTGGGGTTTTCCAGCGCGGTTGCGCTATTTTTAATTCACAAAACACAAAAACAAAATAAACAAAACAAACACCTAGCTCTACTGAGCACTACCTAAACACGTAGGAACCTAAACTAATCCACAGGACAGCTAAGCCGTTTACCTGCCCAGCAACAAAACACTCTGTTCTGTAAACTTACTTTTACTGTCCTTGTCACAACTGCTTGGAAGCAGAGCACCCCTTCTCCTCAGCAGCCCGGAGCAGACTGACTGCTTCTCTCTTATACCCTGCACCTGGTCCTAATTCACAATTACTATCCAGGTGAAAGGGATAATTAAACAATAAAACAATTAACAAAACTAATTAAACAATAAAACAAACTAACCAAAATGTGCCTGCGCATATATCTTACGCAGGGAGATTTTAACCCCCTCCCTGCTATGTTACAATATACAGTGCCTTGCATAAGTATTCACCCCCCCTGAACTTTTCCACATTTTGTAGTGTTACACCCTGGAATTAAATTGATTTAATTAGGATTTTTTGTCACTGATCTACACAAAATAGTCCATGTCTAAGTGGGGAAAAAATGTCGAAGTGGGGAAAAAATCTACATATTTTTCAAAATTATTTACAAATAAAAAACTGAAAAGTCTTGATTGCATAAGTATTCACCCCCTTTGCTGTGACACCCCTAAATAAGCTCTGGTGCTACCGATTGCCTTCAGAAGTCACATAATTAGTTGAATGGAGGCCACCTGTGTGCAATTAAAGTGTCACATGATCTCAGATTAAATACACCTGTTTCTGGAAGGCCCCAGAGTTTGTTAGAGAGCATATCTAAACAAACAGCATCATGAAGACCAAGGAGCTATCAAAACAAGTCCAGGATTTAGTTCTGGAGAAGCACCAATCAGGGTTGGGTTATAAAAAAATATCCCAAACTTTGAACATCCCCCAGAGCACCGTTAAATCCATTATTAAAACATGGAAAGAATATGGCACAACCGCCACTCTGCCTAGAGAAGGCCATCCACCAAAACTCAGTGGTGAATACTTATGCAACCAACAAATGTATTTTTTTTGTTTAATTAACTTTTGTGTCACAATAAAAATATTTTGCACCTCCAAAGTGTTAAGTATGTTTTGTAAATCAAATGGTAAAAATCACAATTAAATCAATTTTAATTCCAGGTTGTAACACTACAAAATGTGGAAAAGTCCAAGGGGGTGAATACTTATGCAAGGCACTGTGTGTGTGTGTGTGTGTGTGTGTGTGTGTGTGTGTGTGTTTATTTGTGTGTGTGTGTGTGTTAATTAGCTCTAATGAATCTCTAATTTCTGATATAGTAGCAAATAAACATGCTGACTAATTTAAAAAGACACCTATGAATCACTGTTGTTTTATTATATTACAGCCCTGGTGAGTCGCCCATGTAAGAGTTCAGATTGTTAACACTATTATACCAAATTTGTCTAAATATAATCTTTTGTATTTTTGAAATGTACTCAGATTTTGCAACACGCTTTTTCTGCCTGTAAACTGTGTTCTGAAAAAGAGGATGTGGGGCTGAATGAAATTTCAAAGACACAGACGCACTTCCTCCCCACATGAAAGGTAGGGTACAAGAGTGGGGTGTAGTAACAACTCAGACTATGAAAATGAATTTGGATGAACTGTGTGTGGATATAATGAACTAATGAAACCTATAAAAGCTATGTTTAGTCTTGTTGAGATTTCTGTGGAACTCTCTCCATCGACGTGACTCTTGCTCCTGGCTAATACAATAAAGCTTATACTCTGGTTTTGAAACCAGACTGGGTGACTGATGAGCTTCCTTACACCCGGGCGGCACTCAGCGCCCCCTGGGAACTCCCAGACACAGCTGGCAATGGAATAACCCAGATTCGAATCGGCAATCTCCTTATAGAGCACAACCTGCACTTGGATGAGGGTTTAGTATTTTCTGCATATGTTTCTATCCACTTAAAGGGGAACTCAAGTTGTTTTGGTGTGTGTGTGTGTGTTACATGTTCTCATATGTTGCTACAACTGTTTAAGTAGGGTGTGTGTATTATTATTATTATTATTATTATTATTATTATTATTATTATTATTATGATGTTGTTTAACATCCTGACCACTTTTTTACACTATTAAATTGCAGTCCACTCCAGAAGAAGTTCTGAAGTTCTTCTGAAGGGTACATGTGAAGCCATCTTGGAAACAGAGCACAGTGGACTGCAATTTAATAGTGTAAAAAAAGTGGTCAGGATCAAAAAATCTTTATAGTGGACCACCATAACAAAGCGCTTTGCAGTAACAAGAAAAACCATAATACTTCAAATTCAGAGAAATGCATAATACATGATACAGTAAAAAGCAATGAATAATACATTAAATACAGTGGAACGTGCATAATACATGATAGTAGCATAACACATGAAATAGTAGCAGCAACACAGCAGCTAATAGCAGATATCTGGCTTAAAGAGCATGGAAAGCAAGAGAGAACAGGTGGGTCTTGAGAGTTGATTTAAAGCAAGCGTTCCAAAGAGCCAGAGCCATGAAGCTAAACGAGCGTTCTCCAAGTGTGGTGCACTTTTGCTTGGGGATAACAAGCAAGTGACAAGCGAGTCGGAGGACCTCAGCTTGTTGGCAGGGGCATAGCGGGTCAGCAGGTTGAGGAGGTACTCGGGACCTGTGTGATGAAGGGCATTGTATGTGAGCAGGAGAGTTTTGAAAGTAATCCTGAACTTTATAGGAAGCCAGTGCAACTGGGCAAGGCGGGGGGTGATGTGATCATGTTTTTTACATCTGGTAAGGATCCTGGCAGCGTCATTCTGAACTGAATGCAGTCGGTTTATGGTGTGTGTCGGGAGACCAGCATAGAGAGAGTTGCAGTAGTTGAGTTGAGAGGAGACAAATGCATGACAAAGTATCTCCGCATCTGGGAGGGAAAGGTAGGGACAGACTTTGGAGATGTTTCGAAGATGGTAGAAGGAAGATTTGGCGATGGAGGAGATGCAGGCATCAAAGGAAAGGTTGTTGTCAAGAAGTACACCAAGGCTTCGTACTGTGGGGGAAGGCAGCAGCAGACAGTTTCAGAGGTTCATGGCAGCTATATTGAGATTTTTAAGTTTTAGACCCTACTAGAAGGAGTTCAGATTTGCTAGTGTTCAGCTGAAGAAAATTGGCAGACATCCAGGCCTCGATGTCTTGAATGCAAGCTGAGAGCCGGACCATGGCAGAGGGGCTTCCAGGGTCGAGTTTTAAGTAGAGCTCGGTGTCGTCAGCATAGGAGTGAAACATGAGGCTGTGTTGGCAGATGAGGTGACCCAAGGGAAGCATGTAGATACTGAAGAGAAGGGGCCCAAGAACAGATCCTTGGGGGACACCACTGCGTCCATCATAGAAAACAGACTGCATGCGTCCAGATAAGTAAGAGGACATCCAGGAGAGACAGGTTCCAGAGATTCCAGCATACTTCTGAAGGCGGTCAAGAAGAATGCCATGATCTATGGTGTCAAAAGTGGCTGTTGGGACAAGCACAGAGGGAGCACCAGCATCAGCATTGAGCATGAGATCATTCACAATCTGGAGCAGAGCAGATTCAGTACTGTGATGCGGCCAGAAACCAGACTGTAGAGATTCAAGCAGATTGTTGTCCGTGAGATGTTTCATCAGCTGACTGGCTACAGCCCTTTTGAGAGTTTTTGAGAGAAAAGGGAGATTGGAGATGGGATAGAAATTAGATATGTCAGCCGGGTCAAGGGAGGGTTTTTTGAGTACCGGTGTAACTCGGGCAAGCTTAAGAGTAGCAGGAACCGAGGGACAGGTTGAGAGTGTGCATAATGGAGGGAGCAAGATCAGAAGCACAGAGACAGACAAGGTTAGTTGGCCAGGGGTCCAGAAGGCACGTGGCAGTAGTTTATTTCAACAGTAAGCTGGAAACATCAGCAATGGAGAAGATAAAAGGAGGAGAGGGCAGGATGGGCAACCGGGTGAGCGTCAAGGTGGTGAAGTAGTAAACTGTATCAAGGCCCCTGGTGATGAGCAGATCCAGGGTGTGTCCTCGGGTGTGAGTGGGGACATTGACAGATTGAGAAAGTCTAAGACAGTCTAGAATCATGTTGAAGTCGGTCACTAAGTGGGAGGAAGGCAAGTCAACATGAATGTTGAAGTCGAGTAAGATTTTATTAAGCTCAAGGGGGTTAAAACAGAAACCAACAGACCCTGAGGTGCTCCAGGATCAGAGTTGGCCACCCCTGTGTTAAGGTACGGAATGCAATATTTGCAGAGTTTTTATAAAATGTGTAGGTGAGTTGAAAATCTGAAATTGACCCAATACATCAGGTTTCACACCCTTAATGTTAATGTCCACATGAATGTTGGTTATCTAAAGTAACATAAGGCAGCCAAATGTATTGATATGGATTGTAGAATCCCTCAGTAAGTGAAAGAACACTTGTTTTTAACTAGGGGGTTCTGATTTTTGGGTATTTTCCAAATTGGGGTGAGTGTTTTTTTCTTTTTAATCGGGTACAATTATTTAATGAAAAAATCAGGGTAAAATATAATTTTTGGTTAGAAATGTACTTACCTACAATGGCACCAGTTCTTTCTGTATGCATTGCATTAGAATCAGACACTGTGTATCCATTTATTTATTCATATACAGCACTGCATATTCGGGGAGTTTTGGGGTTTGACCCTGATGCAGAGGTAAGCTTTTGTGAAATGTTTATTGTGATAACCCAAGGGGCACAGTAAGGAATGGAAAGTATCTGAGGGTGGACATTTGAAATGGAGGCTACCCTCACGCAAAATGGCTGACGACTTTACACAAAATGGACGATGAGGAAATCTGCCCACAAACAGCACCCAGAATGAGGCTCAGGGGTGGGGGTGGGAACAGAGAATTGTAAACTGTTTGAAAATCTGTGTATGGCCTGGACTGTTTTGAGAAACCTGCTGGCTGGATAATCTGGTTTATCTGAGAACCTGTATTGTGTACCCAACTTTGTATTTTGATTTGACAATCCCTCTGCCTGAACTTTGGAAGAGAATGATTGATGTGTTGATGTGTTCTCACGTCTATAGCTAAGCATACACCTGTACATTTCAAGGAGATTAAGATTATATATTTCTACAGAGATTCCTACTCTGCCAACCCTGTACTCTGCTTTGTGTTTTTTTGTTGCTGCCTGCCTGCCATTGTCAGTACCCATGTTGTTGCTGTAAAAGTGTATTTTTTTTTTAATTAAAAAAAAGACAAAGAGAGAAAGACTTGGTTAAAAAGCAACACAATTATGTACTTGCTAACCAAACTGACATTAGATATAAAATATAATGTAATGCAAACAGAGACAGGCATTGAAACAGGGACACTGTCCACACCAAAGACAGGCATTGAAACAGGGACAGTGTCCATGCCAGAGACAGGAAATGAAGCAGGGACAGTGACCACACCAGAGACAGGCATTGAAACAGGGACAGTGTCCACACCAGAGACAGGAAATGAAACAGGGACAGTGTCCACACCAGAGACAGGAAATGAAACAGGGACAGTGTCCACACCAGAGACAGGCATTAAAAGATATCAGCACCTGTACACTCCCTTTCTGTCTGTCCCACTACCTAACCTAATCACATGGCACCAAACCACATTTAAACTGAAAGAAATCACTTGAATATGAGACTTTCTGTTCCTGTTTTCTTTTAGGAAATCTACGGAAAATAAATCTAAATCTTAACAAGGTGGACGTCACAATCGAGGATCACATCACACAATCTTTGAATAACCTGCTGAAAAATGACTTGAAGACATTTAAAATCAAGCTATGTGAAGAATGTGAAATCAAAATTCCCAGAAGAAAGGTTTTAAAATTTGATTCAACTGGCTTGTCAGACTGCATGATCAGCTGTTATGGGGA
>JAHFZB010000541.1:0-40000 GCA_036884735.1 Huso huso
ACAGAGCTAGAGAGCAACATGACCTGCTGTACATCTACAGAGGGGGAGGCTAAAAGAGAGGGATAGAGATGGGGACATGGAAGGCTATGAGGAGGAAATGGGTAGAAAGGGAAAGGGAGGAGAAAGGCAGAGAGGAAGAGAGGAAAGGAGAGTGATAAGAGGGGAAGGAGAAGAGATGGGGAATGTGAGAGAAAGAGATGGAGAGGGCAGGAAGAAAAAGAGTAAATGGGGAAGCAATGACATGGAGATGAGAGTAAGAGGTGAGATAGAGGGAAAAGAGGAATAGAGTGAGAGGGTGAGCAGAGAGAGAGGAAGACAGGCTGATACTCTCTAATTAGTGTTAAAGTATACCTGAGGAAAATTGAGGACTGGAGGTGGGGGGGTGTAAGAGAGAGAGGTGCACATGTATCTACACATAGACTCCAGAGATAATTTGTGTTCAACAATGTCAATGGGAGAGAAAGAGAGGGTGAGAGAGGGGAGGGACAGAGGAAGGGAGAGAAGGGGAAGAGAGGGAGAGAGAGAAAATTGGGAAGAGAAAAGAAAAGAGGGAGAGGTCAGGGGAGAATATTTAAAGAGGTAAGGGAGAAGAGAGGGATAGAGAGGAATAGAGGAGAGATAGTGTGGAGAGTGGGAGAGGATAGTGGGAGAAGGGAGAGAGGGAAGGAGGAGAGAGGGAGTATTTACCTGTCATCTGAGAGAGAGGAAGAGAGAAAGGGAGAAAGAGAGGGGGACAGTGGAGAAAGGGAGGCAGAAGAAAGGAGAGCATAGGAGAGAGGTGAGGAGAGGAGAATAGAATAAAGGAGAGGCAGGGAGGGTCAGACAGGCTCCAGATTTTGTACCAAATTTCATCATAATCAGATAGTGAGGGAAAGGGAGGAAGGTGGAGGGGGAACCCAGGGGGAGAGTGGACCTGTAGCGTATACTGTGCATGTCACCTGGGATATGCATCACCACTGACAATACAATCAGAGGGGAGGGGCAGGGGGAGAGTGGACCTGTAGTGTATACTGTGCATGACACCTGGGATATGCATCCTCCTGACCACATTCCGGCGCCTCCTTAAGACTCACCTCTTCAAACAGCACCTGTAGAACTCCTCTGTTTGTATCCTGGGACACTATCACCCCTTCATGTAAATGTGCTTTATTTGCTCTTATCTGCCCCCTATTTTACTGCATTTAATCCTGTACTTCAGAATACTATAATCTGCCAAGTGTTTAACCTGTAGTACTTTGTATTTAATCATATCCTGATGTAACTATCACTATTTAATCATATCTTGAAGTAACTATCACTATTATCTGCTGTATTATTGAATTGTGGTTTGTCACACTTGTACTTTGCTTGAACAAAAGTTATTGTATTTCTTGCTCTTATTGTATTACTTGTATTGTAACACTTGAAATGTATTTGCTTACGATTGTAAGTTGCCCTGGATAAGGGCGTCTGCTAAGAAATAAATAATAATAATAATAATAATAATAATAATAATAATAATAATAATAATAATCAGAGGGGAGGGGCAGGGGGAGAGTGGACCTGTAGTGTATACTGTGCATGTCTCCTGGGATATGCATCCTCACTGACAATACAATCAGAGGGGGGGCAGGGGAGAGTGGACCTGTAGTGTATACTGTGCATGACACCTGGGATATGAATCCTCACTGACAATACAATCAGAGGAGAGGGGCAGGGGGAGAGTGGACCTGTAGTGTATACTGTGCATGACACCTGGGATATGAATCCTCACTGACAATACAATCAGAGGGGAGGGGCAGGGGGAGAGTGGACCTGTAGTGTATACTGTGCATGTCACCTGGGATATGCATCCTCACTGACAATACAATCAGAGGAGAGGGGCAGGGGGAGAGTGGACCTGTAGTGTATACTGTGCATGACACCTGGGATATGAATCCTCACCGACAATACAATCAGAGGGAGGGGCAGGGGAGAGTGGACCTGTAGTGTATACTGTGCATGACACCTGGGATATGCATCCTCACTGACAATACAATCAGAGGGGAGGGGCAGGGGAGAGTGGACCTGTAGTGTATACTGTGCATGACACCTGGGATATGCATCCTCACTGACAATACAATCAGAGGAGAGGGGCAGGGGAAGGAGGGGGAAGAGGGTGAGAAGGGGAAAGAGACAGGGAGGAAAGAGAAGAGAGAGAGGAAGAGGAGGGGAATGGAGAGAATGAAAGGGAGGAAGAAGGAAGGGGGAGGGAGGAGTGTATCTACATGCAGACAGACAGGCTCCAGATTCTCATACTGATGATTTGTGTTAAAGAATGCTTGTACCAAGTAACATAAAACACAAATATTATTACGCATGTCAGCAGGGATAATAGGAGAGGAGAAAAGAGAAGGAAACTGCAGGGGGAGAGAGAGAAGCAGAGAGAGGGCAGGGGAGGAAGAGGGAGAGGAGAGAGGGGAGTATGAACACACACACACACACACACACACATATATACACACATATTGAAGAGACACATACCTGCTGAGCTGAGGATCCACTTCCATTCTAGAACACAGAAATAAAGAGAGCATTATTTTACAATCACTCCTCCTGTACTTTCTACAGTTCAGAAGATGTGTAGCACACACTAACCGGCAGGGCTGTGCTGGGGTGAGTCAGGCTGTGGATTTACACACACTCTACATACCTGATTTAGGGACCGGTCTCATAGACTCTGTGAAAGAAGAGAGCTGGATTACATTCTGAAGATGGAGGTCTAAAATCATCTATTGAATAACACTGAATAATAGATCACACTGTGTATTAAGCAGCTAATCTAACTGTGACTGACATGAGATATCCTTAAGCAGGTCCAGTAAAGAAATGGTCCATATTGTACAGTTATGGGGATGTTTGTTATAATGGAAATAAAGAAAGCTTATTGTAATATGATTGACAATCCCAGGAAACGCTTGTTTTCTACATTAAAGGGGAGGTCAGTCTCTTTGATTTAAAGGGGAGGTCAGTCTCTCTTGATTTAAAGGGGAGGTCAGTCTCTCTTGATTTAAAGGGGAGGACAGTCTCTCTTGATTTAAAGGGGAGGACAGTCTCTCTTGATTTAAAGGGGAGGACAGTCTCTCTTGATTTGCTAACCCTGTCCATGTACTGGCCAGTGGTAACCAGATCAGAGTCCAGCATGTGCTCTGTTCAGAATCACAGCACGGGGGACATGGCAGGATGCAGTGTGGACACTCTCCAGTTTGCACATTGCTTCAGAATTTGGCCCCTGCAATGGGGTTACCTGGCTATGAACTCACTGCTCTGCTCTGCTCATAACCACTGAGGAGCTGGATACAATGTTATCATGTGTAGCATAAACACACAGGCAAGTGAACTCACACTAGAGTACAATCAGCATAGCAAAATAACATACCCCGCCCCCAGCTTCCTCATGCTGACAAAAAACAAAGACAGATAGAAGGATAGAAAGTTTTCTGGTAATTCTGAAAATAAAGTTAGACAAACAATTTTACCAAGTTTTCTTAAGGCACTTAGCAGCTACAAAATGAATCAGACAGAACAGTGTGTGGTTATTTCAGCTCCAGTACAGATTAAAATGAATCAGACAGAACAGTGTGTGGTTATTTCAGTCCAGTACAGATTAAAATGAATCAGACAGAACAGTGTGTGGTTATTTCAGCTCCAGGTCAGATTAAAATGAATCAGACAGAACAGTGTGTGGTTATTTCAGCTCCAGTACAGATTAAAATGAATCAGACAGAACAGTGTGTGGTTATTTCAGCTCCAGTACAGATTAAAATGAATCAGACAGAACAGTGTGTGGTTATTTCAGCTCCAGTACAGATTAAAATGAATCAGACAGAACAGTGTGTGGTTATTTCAGCTCCAGTACAGATTAAAATGAATCAGACAGAACAGTGTGTGGTTATTTCAGCTCCAGTACAGATTAAAATGAATCAGACAGAACAGTGTGTGGTTATTTCAGCTCCAGTACAGATTAAAATGAATCAGACAGAACAGTGTGGGGTTATTTCAGCTCCAGTACAGATTCAAATGAATCAGACAGAACAGGGTGTGGTTATTTCAGCTCCAGTACAGATTAAAATGAATCAGACAGAACAGTGTGTGGTTATTTCAGCTCCAGTACAGATTAAAATGAATCAGACAGAACAGTGTGTGATTATTTCAGCTCCAGTACAGATTAAAATGAATCAGACAGAACAGTGTGTGATTATTTCAGCTCCAGTACAGATTAAAATGAATCAGACAGAACAGTGTGTGGTTATTTCAGCTCCAGTGCAGATTAAAATGAATCAGACAGAACAGTGTGTGGTTATTTCAGCTCCAGTATAGATTAAAATGAAGCAGACAGAACAGTGTGTGGTTATTTCAGCTCCAGGTCAGATTAAAATGAATCAGACAGAACAGTGTGTGGTTATTTCAGCTCCAGTACAGATTAAAATGAATCAGACAGAACAGTGTGTGTTTATTTCAGCTCCAGTACAGATTAAAATGAATCAGACAGAACAGTGTGTGGTTATTTCAGCTCCAGTACAGATTAAAATGAATCAGACAGAACAGTGTGTGGTTATTTCAGCTCCAGTACAGATTAAAATGAATCAGACAGAACAGTGTGTGTGGTTATTTCAGCTCCAGTACAGATTAAAATGAATCAGACAGAACAGTGTGTGGTTATTTCAGCTCCAGTACAGATTAAAATGAATCAGACAGAACAGTGTGTGGTTATTTCAGCTCCAGTACAGATTAAAATGAATCAGACAGAACAGTGTGGGGTTATTTCAGCTCAGTACAGATTCAAATGAATCAGACAGAACAGGGGTGTGGTTATTTCAGCTCCAGTACAGATTAAAATGAATCAGACAGAACAGTGTGTGGTTATTTCAGCTCCAGTACAGATTAAAATGAATCAGACAGAACAGTGTGTGATTATTTCAGCTCCAGTACAGATTAAAATGAATCAGACAGAACAGTGTGTGATTATTTCCGCTCCAGTACAGATTAAAATGAATCAGACAGAACAGTGTGTGGTTATTTCAGCTCCAGTGCAGATTAAAATGAATCAGACAGAACAGTGTGTGGTTATTTCAGCTCCAGTACAGATTAAATGAATCAGACAGAACAGTGTGTGGTTATTTCAGCTCCAGGTCAGATTAAAATGAATCAGACAGAACAGTGTGTGGTTATTTCAGCTCCAGTACAGATTAAATGAATCAGACAGAACAGTGTGTGTTTATTTCAGCTCCAGTACAGATTAAAATGAATCAGACAGAACAGTGTGTGGTTATTTCAGCTCCAGTACAGATTAAAATGAATCAGACAGAACAGTGTGTGGTTATTTCAGCTCCAGTACAGATTAAAATGAATCAGACAGAACAGTGTGTGGTTATTTCAGCTCCAGTACAGATTAAAATGAATCAGACAGAACAGTGTGTGGTTATTTCAGCTCCAGTACAGATTAAAATGAATCAGACAGAACAGTGTGTGGTTATTTCAGCTCCAGTACAGATTAAAATGAATCAGACAGAACAGTGTGTGGTTATTTCAGCTCCAGTACAGATTAAAATGAATCAGACAGAACAGTGTGGGGTTATTTCAGCTCCAGTACAGATTAAAATGAATCAGACAGAACAGTGTGGGGTTATTTCAGCTCCAGTACAGATTCAAATGAATCAGACAGAACAGGGTGTGGTTATTTCAGCTCCAGTACAGATTAAATTGCAGTATGAAAAACACAACCAGTTAAATGAACAGGATGTCTATGTGAAAATGAATCTGCTGTCTGCGAAGTATATGAAACATACAAACTAAAATTGCTACAATTTTCAACATCCCTGCATAAGGAAATATTTATATTCCTAAACCTTTATGTCCAAAAAAACCCTCAACTTTTTAAAATTTAAATTTGAATAGATTAATTGATTTAACCAGGAGATTTAATTTATTAATTTATTTAATCAGGTCTCATTTACAAGAGGGTCCTGGAAACAATAAAATAACAATTGCAATGTATAACAAAATTATATTTATTATTATTTATAATCATTTCTAGTGAGTTGGATTTCTGGTCCAGGGATGTCTTTATTTATGGGTGTGGTAGTTTAAGATACTGCTGCAGAAACCTGGAATGTGTTTTCAGCATCTCTTCATTAAGTGCTTTACTTACCCATAGGCTCAAACTTTCTCTCCATGGCTAGAAGTAAAACAGAACAGTCCATATTATTGTAAACCTGTTTGACATGTTTAAAATGCACAGAGCTATATGAAATGCCTCATGATAATGATAAAGTTCATACCATCCATTCTTCTCCATTGTATCACCAGCAGAGGAATGGCTCCAATACTGAGAGCTAAAGTCAAGAGGAAAGCCACCATCCATCCAGAGACTCCTGGGAAGAAATCACCTGGAAAACAACACAGCAGCTCAACACACTGGAACACACACACCCCTCCCAACACTGAGCCACACCCCCTCGTAGTGAGCATTCCACACACTCCTCCCAACACTGAGCCACACCCCCTCATAGTGAGCATTCCACACACCCCTCCCAACACTGACCACACCCCCTCATAGTGAGCATTCCACACCCCTCCCAACACTGACCCACCCCCTCATAGTGAGCATTCCACACACCCCTCCCAACACTGACCACACCCCTCATAGTGAGCATTCCACACCCCTCCCAACACTGAACCACACCCCTCATAGTGAGCATTCCACACACCCTCCCAACACTGACCACACCCCTCATAGTGAGCATTCCACACACCCTCCCAACACTGACCACACCCCCTCATAGTGAGCATTCCACACACCCTCCCAACACTGACCACACCCCTCAGTGAGCATTCCACACCCCTCCCAACACTGACCACACCCCCCTCATAGTGAGCATTCCACACCCCTCCCAACACTGACCACACCCTCATAGTGAGCATTCCACACACCCCTCCCAACACTGAGGAACCCCCTCAGAGTGAGCATTCCACACCCTCCCAACACTGACCACACCCCTCATAGTGAGCATTCCACACACCCCTCCCAACACTGAGCCACACCCCTCACAGTGAGCATTCCACACCCTCCCAACACTGACCACACCCCTTATAGTGAGCATTCCACACACCCCTCCCAACACTGACCACACCCCTCATAGTGAGCATTCCACACACCCTCCCAACACTGACCACACCCCCTCATAGTGAGCATTCACACACCCTCCCAACACTGACCACACCCCCTCATAATGAGCATTCCACACACCCCTCCCAACACTGACCACACCCTCATAGTGAGCATTTCACACACCCCTCCCAACACTGACTACACTCCCTCATAGTGAGCATTCCACACACCCCTCCCAACACTGAGCCACACCCCCTTATAGTGAGCATTCCACACACCCCTCATAGTGAGCATTCCACACACCCCTCCTAACACTGAACCACACCCCCTCATAGTGAGCATTCCACACACCCCTCCCAACACTGAACCACACCCCTCATAGTGAGCATTCCACACCCTCCTAACACTGAACCACACCCCCTCATATTGAGCATTCCACACACCCCTCCTAACACTGAACCACACCCGCTCATAGTGAGCATTCCACACACCCCTCCCAACACTGAACCACACCCCTCATAGTGAGCAATCCACACACCCCTCCCAACACCCCTGAGAGCGAAAATGGAGGACTGCCCATAACCCCCACCACACACAAATATGTTTGATTCAGATATTGACTGGCCCACTAGTTCATGTGTTTGATTCAGATATTGACTGGTCCACTATTTCATGTGTTTGATTCAGATATTGACTGGTCCACTAGTTCATGTGTTTGATTCAGATATTGACTGGTCCACTAGTTCATGTGTTTGATTCAGCTATTGACTGGTCCACTAGTTCATGTGTTTGATTCAGATATTGACTGGTCCACTAGTCCATGTGTTTGATTCAGATATTGACTGGTCCACTAGTTCATGTGTTTGATTCAGATATTGACTGGTCCACTAGTTCATGTGTTTGATTCAGATATTGACTGGTCCACTAGTTCATGTGTTTGATTCAGATATTGACTGGTCCACTAGTTCATGTGTTTGATTCAGATATTGACTGGTCCACTAGTTCATGTGTTTGATTCAGATATTGACTGGTCCACTAGTCCATGTGTTTGATTCAGATATTGACTGGTCCACTAGTTCATGTGTTTGATTCAGATATTGACTGGTCACTAGTTCATGTGTTTGATTCAGATGTTGATGCCCCATCATGATGACTGTAATCGATGGTCAGTGTCAGTCAGGCTCAATCCACAAATATGTGATACTCACTGGATATGTGGAGTTTGGATTCCCAGTCTGGTTTGGGTGTTTTACTTCTAACCAGACAAGAGAACACGTTGGACTGCTGTTTGATTTTGATGTAGCTGCTGACACTGAGGAGCCCCTGACTGTCCCTCTGCACTGTTGTGTTGGACATTGATGTCACATTGTTTCCATCCCTGTCTCTCCAGATCACTTCAGGTTCAGGGTCCCACCCCTCTGATCTGCACACCAGCCGGGTCTGCTCTCCTTGTGTAGCGTCCATAGAGATTGAGGGCTGGGTCCCCAGAGCTGTTATGGAATAGAGACAGTGAGACACACACTGATAGACTCACCATCCAGGTCTCCAGGATATGGAGGTGTTATTTCAGATGAAAACACATTGCAATTCAGCACTGACCTCTAACTATCAGTTCAGTCTTTCCTTGTCCATTCCAGACTCCATCAGTGGCATAGCAGGAATAGACCCCGCTATCAGTATGACGGAGGTTTCTCAGATTCAGAGAGAGAATGCCTTCATGCAGCCCCAATCTAGAGAGAGCAGTGCGGCCCCGATAGTCACTGTCCTGAACATCTGTGCGATCCCTTCGATCTTCATATAAATGAACTGGGATCTTGAATTTCTGTCTAAACCACCTCACATCCATGTCCACAGCACTAAGACTGGGGGTGATGTGACAGGGCAGGATGGCATCTTCACCAGAAGAGGCGATGAGGGGCTGATCAGAGCAAACAACAGAGCTGCCATCTGAAAAACAAAACACTGGCAATTAGAAACAAACAAGCATTTGCTCAAACAGTACCCTAGTAGAAGAAGAAGCAGCGCACAGCTATGAGATATGAGCTACAAGCTGTGACCCTGGGACTTCTACACTAAACATCCAGCTATGAGATATGAGCTATAAGCTGTGACCCTGGGACTTCTACACTAAACATCCAGCTATGAGATATGAGATATAAGCTGTGACCCTGGGAGCTCTACACTAAACATCCAGCTACGAACGCTGGTTTATTAGACGCACTGGTCCGGAACTCAACCAAAGAACCAGTGCACTGTTAGTGAGAGGTGACTGAACAGGCAAATTGAACAACAATTCCCCTTCCCATAAACACAAGGCCAGGACATCTCTGAACTTGTGATCTTGCATCTCAGTGGATCTTCCTATTAAATTATCTTCATGTTAGAAATAGCAAGTTGTCTCTTCTGTGTAGAAACAGCTGGTAGCAAACTCAAGACAATGAGACCAGTCCTCCCTGGGAATCTCATCTTCATAACACAAGCTCTGTTAGTTGTAGCTGTGTGACAATAACAAGCCAGACCCCATGTAGACTGCTCTCATGATTGCACTGTGAAGTACTGCACACCCACAGCCAGACTCCTGTATTCATATTCATCACAGGGCCAGACCGCTGCTCCACTGAGATAAATGTGTCAGACTGGCTCTGCAGCTGCCAGATAAGATGGTATAACACACAACGCCCACTGCAGTAATGGAGCAGTGTTATGACACAGACTATACTGTACACTATCCCTCTTCAATACACAGCAGAACTGCAGAATCACACTATACTGTACACTACCCCTTCAATACATAGCAGAACTGCAGAATCACACTATACTGTACACTACCCCTTCAATACACAGCAGAACGACACAATTGCAGTGCTTCCAGAGGCAAAGGTTACATTACTATTCTCCAGTCTAACCCCCTGTTGTTGTAAAATTGAACTTTAAGGTGGATCTCTTTGTTCAGTGGGTCTGATTCTCCAATCATGCACACTCCTGTATGTAATGAGACAGTACTGACACAGGCTGAACACTACCCTGCTTCAATGGGACAGTACTGACACAGGATGAACACTACCCTGCTTCAATGGGACAGTACTGACACAGGCTGAACACTACCCTGCTTCAATGAGACAGTACAGACACAGGCTGAACACTACCCTGCTTCAATGAGACAGTACTGACACAGGCTGAACACTACCCTGCTTCAATGAGACAGTACTGACACAGGCTGAACACTACCCTGCTTCAATGAGACAGTACTGACACAGGCTGAACACTACCCTGCTTGAAGCAATGAGACAGTACTGACACAGGCTGAAACACTACCCTGCTTCAATGAGACAGTACTGACACAGGATGAACACTACCTGCTTCAATGAGACAGTACTGACTCAGGCTGAACACTACCCTGCTTCAATGAGACAGTACTGACACAGGCTGAACACTACCCTGCTTCAATGAGACAGTACTGACACAGGCTGAACACCACCCTGCTTCAATGAGACAGTACTGACACAGGCTGAACACTACCCCTGCTTCAATGAGACAGTACTGACACAGGCTGAACACTACCCTGCTTCAATGAGAAAGTACTGACACAGGCTGAACACTACCCCTGCTTCAATGAGACAGTACTGACACAGGATGAACACTACTTCTTCAATGAGACAGTACTGACACAGGCTGAACACTACCCCGCTTCAATGAGACAGTACTGACACAGGCTGAACACTACCCTGCTTCAATGAGAAAGTACTGACACAGGCTGAACACTACCCTGCTTCAATGAGACAGTACTGACACAGGATGAACACTACCCTGCTTCAATGAGACACAAACTGACACAGGCTGAACACTACCCTGCTTCAAGTAATGAGACAGTACTGACACAGGCTGAACACTACCCCTGCTTCAATGAGACAGTACTGACACAGGCTGAACACTACCCTGCTTTCAATGAGACAGTACTGACACAGGCTGAACACTACCCTGCTTCAATGAGACAGTACTGACACAGGCTGAACACTACCCTGCTTCAATGAGACAGTACTGACACAGGCTGAACACTACCCTGCTTCAATGAGACAGTACTGACACAGAATGAACACTACCCTGCTTCAATGAGACAGTACTGACACAGGCTGAACACTACCCTGCTTCAATGAGACAGGCTGAAACAGGCTGAACATCACCCTGCTTCAATGAGACAGTACTGACACAGGCTGAACACTACCCTGCTTCAATGAGACAGTACTGACACAGGCTGAACACTACCCTGCTTCAATGAGACAGTACTGACACAGGCTGAACACTACCCTGCTTCAATGAGAAAGTACTGACACAGGCTGAACACTACCCTGCTTCAATGAGACAGTACTGACACAGGATGAACACTACCCTGCTTCAATGAGACAGTACTGACACAGGATGAACACTACCCTGCTTCAATGAGACAGTACTGACACAGGCTGAACACTACCCTGCTTCAGTGAGACAGTACTGACACAGGCTGAACACTACCCTGCTTCAGTGAGACAGTACTGACACAGGCTGAACACTACCCTGCTTCAATGAGACAGTACTGACACAGGCTGAACACTACCCTGCTTCAATGAGACAGTACTGACACAGGCTGAACACTACCCTGCTTCAATGAGACAGTACTGACACAGGCTGAACACTACCCTGCTTCAATGAGACAGTACTGACACAGGCTGAACACTACCCTGCTTCATGTAATGAGACAGTATGGAAACTCTTTATTTAATTTTCTGCATGAGAATTAGGCTACACTATTGTTATACGTGTTGGTTGCACTGTTTCTGATTATATTAATATGTAATTAAGTTAATTAGTGATGTGCAGGTGGGGACAGTAGTGATCTGGCCTCCATGTTGGAATAATAGATGCATACATGACCCTCCACTATGCTTAATGAGCAATACTGAATTAATGAGCGATACTGAATTTACAGCTTCCATCAATGTGTCTGTGGGAATATAATCAAGAAACTGAGACTGGAAGGCCAAAATAAAACAGTGCATTACCCCCCAGGCATCTCGTTCATAGAGGTCAATAAAACAGTGCATTACCCCCCAGGCAACTCGTTCATAGAGGTCAATAAAACAGTGCATTACCCCCAGTCAACTCGTTCATAGAGGTCAATAAAACAGTGCATTACCCCCCAGGCAACTCGTTCATAGAGGTCAATAAAACAGTGCATTACCCCCCAGGCAACTCGTTCATAGAGGTCAATAAAACAGTGCATTACCCCCCAGGCAACTCGTTCATAGAGGTCAATAAAACAGTGCATTACCCCCCAGTCAACTCGTTCATAGAGGTCAATAAAACAGTGCATTACCCCCCAGTCAACTCGTTCATAGAGGTCAATAAAACAGTGCATTACCCCCCAGGCAACTCGTTCATAGGGGTCAAGATGGCAAAACACAACTGGACCCTTTGCTACTTAAACTGATGAAAATGGCAAAACCACTATGAGTTTCAACAAGACTAGAAAGTGGGAGGGACGGGGTGTGGTTTCAACCAGGGGACTGAGCACTTTATAACAAGGATGCAAATGTGATGCTGTGGTGCTAGATTCCAGTGCCAGGGTGCCTCATATAGCACCAGCAACATTACATTCCAGAGCCAGTAGACATGTTTACAGTATTATGAATTCCTGAGCAACCATAGATGATGAGAGTTTCTCAATGGGTCTGGACTACCCAACAACAGAACCACACCCACACCCACACCCACACCCACACACTGGCTCATTTATTGAATTGATAATTTATTGAAATGATAATTCAATAATTCAGCACCAGGCTCTCTGGTGCTAAAATTTTAAATCAGTTTAGCACTTATTTCCAAAATGATTCGTAACCCTGCTAGGTCTTAATCCCACCCAGAACCGTTTCTTACTAAAGATCTCGTTTGTTCAAACACATACAAAATATTTTAATTAAAAAATTGTGTCATAAGTACAGCTGTGAACAAAATATTACTGACAACGAAGAGTTAAGAATGTTCTGTGTGTGGTCGGCTTACCTTTCCTGCCAGCACAGCGCCAGTCAGATCACTCTTCCCTAGCAACAAATGATACTACAGCCAGCAAATATTCCAATTGGATGATTACAACTTAACAGCATTCCGTTTCTTTTTTTTCCTAATATTTGTTTTTGGTTTTAAACAATAGGCTCTCTGATGGTAAACTTTTCAAAACAGTTTAGCACCAATTTTCAAAACGCTTTGCACCCAGTATAATCATAAGACCCTCTTCCCCAAAAAACTAACATAACCAACTCTGAGACAGGATTGACTACATCTCTGCTTCACCAAGAACCTTCCTTTTGGGCTGTCAATGCCATGGGGCATGAGGTTCGTCTTACTGGGTGGCTTCCACACTTTTGACAACGTGTCAAAAAAATTAATTGTTTATGATTTAAAAAAATAAATAAATAAATAATTATTGTGTCCTTAGTGTTTTTAAATCATTCTGAGTTGTGGCAGGGCAGAGGCCCTGCACATGACAATGTGTGTTTTGTTGCTGGCAGCCGTCAGGAGTGGGGGAACAGCCTGGAGCCATGCGGGGCACCTTTTCACAGCCACATGGGTTTAATGAAGTAAACTGCACAGCAACATGGGTTTTAATGAAGTAAACTGCACAGCCACGTGGGTTTAATGAAGTAAACTGCACAGCCACATGGGTTTAATGAAGTAAACTGCACATCCACGTGGGTTTAATGAAGTAAACTGCACAGCCACATGGGTTTAATGAAGTAACCTGCACAGCCACATGGGTTTAATGAAGTAAACTGCACAGCCACATGGGTTTAATGAAGTAACCTGCACAGCCACATGGGTTTAATGAAGTAAACTGCACAGCCACATGGGTTTAATGAAGTAAACTGCACAGCCACATGGGTTTAATGAAGTAAACTGCACATCCACATGGGTTTAATGAAGTAACCTGCACAGCCACATGGGTTTAATGAAGTAAACTGCACAGCCACATGGGTTTAATGAAGTAAACTGCACAGCCACATGGGTTTAATGAAGTAAACTGCACAGCCACATGGGTTTAATGAAGTAAACTGCACAGCTACATGGGTTTAATGAAGTAAACTACACAGCCACATGGGTTTAATGAAGTAAACTGCACAGCCACATGGGTTTAATAGAGGGCACAGATCTCTGCAGTTTCCTTTTTTAAAGTTGTGTACTCTGTATCCTTTATACACGTTTAATAGATCGGATGATTTTTTTTTTTTACCAATAAATAAAATGCTTTTTTGGTTTGAAAAAATTAATTTATGAAATATAAAACAGAAAGCAACACCTTGATTTAAAAAAAAAATCCTTTCAGCTTGACTGAAACACCACACTGTGAGCACTGCTGACAAAAAGTATGTATTGGATAAAATTTTTTTTTAAAAAAGTGTCCTTCCTACCAGCTCCTGCTAAACACCGTTCATGGGTCACATGACCTAGTGGTTCAATGAATCACTGTTTGCTTCAATTGGTTCATGTGGGGTCGAATGAGCTGAGGATTCAGCCCCATCACTAACTGCAGTTCCCAGTCGGTCGTGTCCACAGGCTGCTGCGGAAGGGAAACTCTGCCCAGCGTGTCGGCGCTGGAGCCCCGGTCTATCTATCTCGAGTACCTGACTGCTGAAATCCTGGAGCTGTCCGGGAACGCCGCCCGGGACAACAAGGAAACCCGAATCATCCCACGTCACCTGCAGCTCGCTGTCCGCAACGACGAGGAGCTCAACAAAGCTGATGGGAGGCGTCACCATCGCTCAGGGCGGAGTACTGCCCAACATCCAGGCCGTGCTGCTGCCCAAGAAAACAGAGAAGCCAGCCAAGAAGTAAATCACTCGGACACTGCTTTTAGATCTTATAAGCCCCCAACGGCTCTTAAGAGCCACCCGCTTTTCTATAAAAGCACATCGAATCGGTTTATTTTTCTTGTCTCAATAATGCCAGAGCGTGAGAATTGCAGCAATGAATAGTGTGTGTGGCAGTGCAGCGTTACCATGTCTGTTTGCAGCGATATCAAACACACGCCCTGCCTCAGCGTGTGTAGCTCACATTCCCACATCATTGACACGTTCTTTACAAAGAGACAATCTGATACAATATCAATGGACTGCTTTACTTTGTTTTCGATCGAGCTACACTGAAACATGCTTCCAGTTGGAAGTCCACCCCTCCCGTGTTTGTGTTTTATTGCGGGGATATACACTCACTCTTGGGTCCAGAAAAGTGTCCAATCACGAAATCGTATTTTTATTTTCCTTGTTTTTTTTTTTGTTGTTTTTTAAATTAAGTCTGATTTATAGTTTCTGAATGGGGCTATGTTCTTTAGTGTTAAGGGTACATGTTTGGTTTATGTATTTTCACTCGCCATAAATAAGTTTTGCTTGTCTATTATTGAGCGTTTTTCCGTTACAATTTTAAACACAGTCTGCTTAATTTGAATGGAATGTATTTCTTAATACTGGGGATAAGCAAGCAATGTTTTCCTGAATGACTATACTGTATTTATATAAGTATTATATTCCAATAATTTAATAAAACAGCTGTAAGTGTTGTTTTTAAGTTTCGCAATTGGAACATGTTTACATTATAATATGAGTGATTTTCGCTTTTTCGCTTTTTCTTCCCAACATCGTGTTTCTTTTAAAACCATCAAATATATCTAGATGGAAAGAGAGAGGCTACATTTTAGGCCAAAATAAAAATCTGATATCAGATATAAAAGTAACGACGCTAATGTCCTTAATCAATTTCATCGTCATTATATTTAAATAGGAAGCGATTTGTTTATTTTATTACACGATTAGATACTGCGTGCTGAAACATCACATAAGTACCTTGTTTATTATAGGCAGGTGAACTGGCTCGGACACGCTCAGCTTGTTCGATGTGTAACAGGAACAGGTTTGAGTCTCTTCTCAGAATCAGTTTGTTCTGTGCTAGACTAGAGCACAGTGTTTGATTGCTGACTATTGCAGCTAGACTAGAGCACAGTGTTTGATTGACTATAGCAGCTAGACTAGAGCACAGTGTTTGATTGACTATAGCAGCTAGACTAGAGCACAGTGTTTGATTGACTATAGCAGCTAGATTAGAGTACAGTGTTTAATTGCTGACTATTGCAGCTAGACTAGAGCAGTGTTTGACTGACTATAGCTGCTAGACTAGAGCACAGTGTTTGATTGCTGACTATAGCAGCTAGACTAGAGCACAGTGTTTGATTGACTATAGCAGCTAGACTAGACCACAGTGTTTGATTGATTATAGCAGCTAGACTAGAGCACAGTGTTTGATTGACTATAGCAGCTAGACTAGAGCACAGTGTTTGATTGATTATAGCAGCTAGACTAGAGCACAGTGTTTGATTGACTATAGCAGCTAGACTAGAGCACAGTGTTTGATTGACTATAGCAGCTAGACTAGAGCACAGTGTCTCTGTGAAGAATCTGCTCATGGACCCAACAGGCTTGTTATTGTTGAGAGTTATGTGGGAAGAATCACAATTAAAATGTCCAGTTTAAGGATCCAATTCATTCATATGTGTAATGGTCTCATTTAATCAGCACTCTGCTGTCATGAATGTCTTTCTTTTTACGAGTTCAAGATTGCCGAGGTAAACAATTGAGCAGTAAATCACACAACACCGTTATATCTTTTATACATTTTATCAAGAAAGATAGAAAATAGATGCGCTACAAAAACAGAACAGAAGATTCATATCAAAATAGCAGAAATCAGTTCACTGAGTTTAGCAATGAATAATATTCAGGGAGCATCTCAGCTTCAGTGTAAATATTGATTACATGGAAAATAATGCATTCATCTTTTGTCTAGAAAGTCTTTCATGATTATTTATTTATTATCAGACACCCTTATCCAGGGAGACTTACAGTTGTTACAAAATATCACAGTACAAAATTAGAGGGGGCAGGGAGGAGAGGGAGAGGGAGGAGAGAGGCCAGGGTGGAGAGAGGGAGAGTGGAGAGGATGAAGGAGAGAGGGAGAGTAGAGAAGGCAGGGTGGAGAGAGGGAGAGTAGAGAAGGCAGGGTGGAGAGAGAGAGAGTAGAGAGGATAGAGGACAGAGGGAGAGTAGAGAAGGCAGGGGTGGAGAGAGGGAGAGTAGAGAGGATGGAGGAGAGGGAGAGTAGAGAGGATGGAGGAGAGAGGGAGTAGAGAAGGCAGGGTGGAGAGAGGGAGAGTAGAGAAGGCAGGGTGGAGAGAGGGAGAGTAGAGGATGGAGGAGAGAGGGAGAGTAGAGAGGATGGAGGAGAGAGAGAGTGGGAAAGGGAGGGGGTTAACATATCAGAGGGAAGGGAATGAGAGGAGAGCAGAAGAGGAGAGAAAGAGGGATCTGGCAATGGAGAGGTGGAGGGGAAAGAGAGAGGCAGACAGGAAGGGAGAGTAGGAAAGGGGGTGTAGAGAAATAAAGAGGAGGGGCTCAGGGTAAGAGGATGGAAGAGAAAGGATTTCTTCTCATCAGCCCAGAAGAGTGCAGAGAGTGTCAGTGAAAGTGAAGAGGAGATTGTCTGAGCTGTATGAATAGTTTCCTGGTTCAGACAGCAATGTGTGTTTAATCTGCAGCGCTGACAGGGTCAGGGGACTCCAGCACAAGGTCTGTTTTCTCGACCCAAGTACAGAAGAATGGATAGAGTTTCTCATTGTGATTGAACTCCATGTCAGTAAAAGTGTAGATGTGAGATCTGCTCTCCACATTGTAAAAGGAGAGCTGCCCTTCCTCATAATCCAGATACACCCCCAGCTTCTGGGTCTCCAGGCTCTGGGGGAGGGGGGTCTGGGGGTCAGTGAAAGCAGTGAACACACCTCCACACCTCCTCACAGTCCAATAACCCTGCTGTGGGGTCATGCTGATCCCCCCCTTCCTCTCGGCAGACGCTCTGCTGACTCCTAATCTCCACCCTGTATTCTCCCCCACCTGCACCTGCCAGTAGCGTCTCCCCGAGGTGAAGCCCTCCCTGCCCAGCACACAGCGCCAGACATCAAATCTCTCTGGATTGTCAGGGAGATGCTGCCCTGTCTCTTCCCATCTCACTCGTTTCCCCTCCGCAGACAAGATGAGCTGGGGCTGTGCTGTATCACGGTCCAGAGTCACATCAACTGTGGAGCAGAGAGAAGACATTATTATTATTATTATTATTATTATTATTATTATTATTACTAGCAGTATTATTATTATTATTATTATTATTATTATTATATGAAGGACGTATGAAGGTGCCTCACCTTCACTGTTAAGATGAGCTAATTAAAATATCATTTATATTGTTTTCTAATGAAACAAAATGCTGAAAACATGACATCAGTAAATTAGAATATATACTGAACTAAACCAGAGGAAAAAAAACTACTAATGCAAATATTAAATACACGACAAGCAAAGAAGAAACGACAAAACCAACTGAGGATTACAAGAGAACCAAAGAACCAGGAATACGAGAGAAAAGAGGAACGAAAGAAAGAAAGAAAGAAAGAAAGAAAGAAAGAAATAGGAAAGATGACAAAGGCAGAAGGTGAGCTCCTTACATCAATTAAAATGAACCTTAAAATAATAATATTTACTAGATATAAATATTAACTAAACTCCGAGATCGCCTCGTACAGTAAAGTCTATTAAATGGACAGGCTGAACTCAAGCTGCAGTTTGAATCGCAGTTGAATTATGACAGTTCTTGAATTTGAACTGTAGCAGTGTTCTGTTGTCATGGAAACCGCAGTGAACATAATGAGCCGTGAGATACGCGATCCTGAAGAGGGGAGAAGAACAACACAAACTGAAAGTGTGAGAGAAAACCCTGACGGAGGCTCTTCCGTGACCGGCGAGTGAACAAGATCTGGAGCCCAAACATCTTAACCTTTTCAGACTAGCACACCCGAGCCGAGCCGAGCCGGACCCGAGCCGAGCCCCCCAGCGCGGGTGTGTTCGCACTGCATACATGCAATGTTAATAGATGGTATTTTTTTAAAATCACCGAATTGAATGTGATTTTCAGATACTCTGCACATTTCCAATATATGGAGCTTATTTTTATTTTTCTGTTAAGGTCTGGTTTATAAAGTAACCACAAAATAATATGCGTGATTACTGATCACTTTATTCATTAGAGAAAATGATACTGCTTTATATTACGTGGCATAAATTAATATTAAACTGATATTAAATGAATGTTAAATTGCATATTGAATTTACATTCAATTATTCCTTGTTACTTTCCATTGACATTCAAGTCAGATTAACTGTATTTTCAATAAGGGGAAATTATTACATGTTTTCAACGGTAACAAAACGTGATATAAATGGACGTGACGTGCCATTACATTTTCAATCGATATTTGATTAACATTTAGCAAGAAACCAGCTATTGCACATTTATTAAATATTAATTTAACATTCATTTAATATCTATCGCATATCTATTTAATATTAATTTATGTCACATAAATAAAAGCGTTGCTGATAAATACATGGAACCCAATTCATGAAGCAGCAGCAGACCTTGCAGTTCACACACTGTAAGGTTTGATTTGTCTCTGTTTGAAATGATCCCTGTCAGCGTTAAACAATTTAAAGGAGAAATACTTTCCAGAAGACAAGTCTCTGAATTCAACACATCGGCGCCGGTCGCTGCAGGTCTGTGACCAAGAACTGCGTCCATTAAGACATCAGATTTACTTTGTTTGTGGTCTGACGCTTTTATTGTTATGAGCTTTTAGACTCCAGAGTTGTCATTTCCACAGAGCAGACACCCCCCCACACATCACCAGTAATATCAACGCTGAGATCGTCCGGGGCTGTGCTCTGATGCCCAGCGTCCACCTGGCACACCCCCGCCCCCACACACTGAGCCCCTGGCAGCTGTACGACAGCGTGCACCTCAACCAGGAAGGCATCTGGGTCTTTGATAAATCCCTCAAGGATACAGCCATGGGCCGCAGCCCAGCCAGCCCCCCCCCCCCCAGCGCAGCATGCAACCAGTGAGGAGACCCCCTGGAGCCACAGGACACACACCAGTGAGGAGACATTGCAACCCGGAGCAGCACAGACCAGCAAGACCCAGAGCCCCTCCGCGCACCAACCAGCCGCAGCACCAGCTCAGCTACGCTGGAGCCCTCGCTCAGCCAGCCCCCCCACCACCACTGAGCTGGGTGAGATAAAACAGCTCCTCAACACCCTCTGCTCAAGACTGCCGGACTGAGGGACCCGCAGCACTCGGGTAGGACACAGGAAACCCTAGTTTACCTGGAAAAATACCAGAAACGAATGGGATATGAATATGAAGAAAAACAATGTGTGTGTGTGTGTGTGTGTGTGTGTGTGTGTGTATCAGACACAGTATTACTGCACAGACACATCTACAATGAGGAATATTTTCATAACCTCCACACAGAGATCAGCCATTTCCAGACCCAGGGAAATGTGCTGCACTGTGGGGATTTCAACACCAGAACAGGAACAGAGCCTGACTGTAGAAGCACACAAGGTAACAGCCATGTATTTGGACAAACCCCTCTGTACCTCACACCTACCGCCTACCGCACACAGGCAGCAGTGTGGAGTAATGGTTAGGGCTCTGGACTCTTGACCGGAGGGTCGTGGGTTCAATCCCTGATGGGGGACACTGCTGCTGTACCCTTGAGCAAGGTACTTTACCTAAATTGCTCCAGTAAAAACCCAATTGTATAAATGGGTAATTGTATGTAAAGAATAATGTGAAATAATGTATAATGTGATATCTTGTAACAATTGTAAGTCGCCCTGGATAAGGGCGTCTGCTAAGAAATAAATAATAATAATAATAATAAATCCACAGAAACAACCCTGATTGTATTGTGAACACAAATGGGAGGCAGTTAGTGCATCTCTGCCAAGCCTGGGGTCTGTACATCATTAATGGCAGGATCAGAGGGGACTCTTTAGGTAGATTCACATACTGCTCAGCTCTTGGGACTAGCGTAGTTGATTACGCCATCACTGACATGGACCCCTCCTTTATTAATGCATTCACTGTCAGACCACAGTCAAATTACTGTGTTCCTACAAAGAACAGGACAGCCCAGTAACACACTAATACAGCCATGCAAGCTGTACCATCTGAACCATACTTATAAATGGGCTCCAAACAGCACAGAGGAATTCAATAAAGCAACTGGCTCTCCTGAAATCACTAACCTTACTGACACCTTCCAAATCACACAGTGCCAGCCTAATGTGAGAGGAGTAAATCTGGCAGTTAAACACATGAATGAAATATTAGAACAAACAGCAAGCAAGGCAAATCTCAAAAAAATGAACAAGTGAAAAACAAACAGAAGCACAAACCCAAAGAAAAATGGTTTGATGATGAATGTGAAACAATAAGGAAATAACTAAGACAAGTATCAAATCAAAAACATCATCAGCCACACAACCCAGATTTACACCTCAGATACTGCGAGACCCTAAAGCAACACAAACACACCCTGAAACAGAACAAAGAGAAACACACGAACACAACCCTCACAGACACGGAGGAATCTATTAACCAAAATCAGTTCTGGGAATGTGGAACATGAACTCCATACAAAAACAAGAACTAGAGAGACACAAACTGCTTCACAGGGATCAGATGCATTCTTAAAGCAGAGTAGAAAAGTCGGGTAAAACACTGACAATCAGAAGCCCAGCCTCGAGTATACACTGGGATATGCATCCCACTGAGGAGGAGAAGAGAGAGAGAGAAGAGAAGGATAGAGGGAGGGTACACTCATGAGAGGAGAGGTGCAGACAGGCTCCAGATTGGGACACTCTTAATAATGTGTAGAAAGAATGTCTGTACCAAGTTTCATCACAATCAGGGCCCTGTTCCTCGTAGCTGGCTAACTGAGTTAGCCGGATAACTCTCAGGATAACTTGACAGAAGTCTGGCTTTTTCCGTTCCTCGAAGCAAGCTTAAAGTCTAGCCGACTGAGTTACCATAGCAACACATCCTTAATCTTAAACCTGCTCCAGCGCAGGCTAACTTAAAGTTAGCCGGATCTGTGTATAAAACCTTGTACTTCTACCAAATGAAAGGTCTTGACACACCCCTCTAAATGACAGCGCACTTCCTTAGAGATCCCATAGATCAAGGAGCAATTTTAATGAGATTAGCTTTTCATAGGGAAAGAGCACTGAGAGATCCACAAGATCCTTTGCATCATTCAGATGTTTTTGTATTTGAGTGCTATAGATTTGGTCGTCAAGGTTTCATTTACCTAATAAATCTACTTGAGCCATACATTGCCCATACCACCCGGCGCAGCCGTGCGTTGACAGGAACACAGATTACATGCACAGGGCTGTGCTTTTTTGCTAGTGGCGCATTCCTATACTCAGTTGCCGATTAATTAGTACAACACATTACTACAGTATTATATATTAAAAAAAGAACAAGGGCAAATTATGACAAAACAATAGAGAGCTAACCATTCTCATGCAACAAACTCTCAGTCCATGTTACATTCCATTACTACAAGCATGCAGATTTAAATTGGACACGTGTGAAATAATTATATTGGGGTAAATATATAGTCTGTGTAATAAAAAAATACATTTTTTTAAAAATTACACATTTAGCTTATCTGTAATTTTTTTTCATACTTCCTCCCTGGACTTGGCAGCAGCTGCACTGTTGCATTTAGTTGTGATAATGCTTTTATATTCCTCAAAACTTTCCATGATAAGCTCTTGCTCAGTCAGGCTGAAAAAAGTTGCTCTCTCTTGCTCAGTCATCTTTCGTGAAGATCATTGTTTCATGCGATTCTCCCTTTTGAGGGAGCACGAGCCGCCAAAGAATTATCGGATTTCTTAAGTCGGAATCGAAGTTATTGAGACACTTTTTTAGCCTGTATTCGCCGGTCGAGGAACGGAGATAGCCTGACTTCAATTATTGGGTTAATTGAATATGGCTAACGTCTGATTAGCCTGAATTAGTTAAACCAGCTATGAGGAACAGGGCCCAGATCAGCAGATCTCTAGATGCATGTCAAAGTGTAACATATGGAGCCCTGCAGTGTCTACATGTGATCTTCACTTCACAGTGAGTTCACAGTCTGGGGCATTATAACTAAACACAGGGTTCATACACTTTTTCAACATCAAAATTCCATTCTTTTTCCACACTTCCATTTGCTTGTCCTAGGCTTGTGTTTTAGTTTCTACTAGTTTTTCGATAGTTATCCACATAGGCGGGCAGAGCATTATAACTTGTTGATCCAGAGCAGAAGTTGCTCCTGATTTTCTAAAAGTATTTGTCAGAATCTGGAGGTGCATATCTAGCAAGAGACAATGCAGGTATGCAAAAGAGAAGTAAGCTACAATCTAAGAAATGCCCAATATTTGAGAACTATGTTGTATTATTTACAAAGTGCAATTATACTTGTGCCAAAATAGGATAGTATAATGGTACCAATAGGATACTAAAACCAGACTATTTTGGCACAAGTATACTTGCAGTATATTACTTTTCTGTAAGGGATTATATTGGATTCTGATCCAAACTTCTTTATACCCTCTGTTAAATGTTGAACTCTATGGGAAGTGAAAAATAACAAAAATGAAATGACAAATGTGCAAGTGTGGTATATTAAAATGTGCAAGTGTGGTATATTAAAATGTGCAAGTGTGGTATATTAACCATGCTAGTCAAACACTGAATACAGCACACCCTCGCTAGAACAACCGTTTGGGTCCAAAGCCTTTTGTTCGCTATAGTAAAAGGACAACCCAAAACGAACAAGCTGCTGGAGCAAGTTAAGGAAGTCACCTTGGATAAAAAAGCATTAGCTAAATTATTAAATATTAGTACTGTTTTTATTCTTTGATTTTCTTTGTTATTACAGTATTTGTCACTACTACCATAGAAAAAGCACATCAAGGTTTCAGTTTTGTTTCAATTGCACATGTTCATTGTTCATTTAAATCTTGGTTCCTTATTCAAAAAAAAAAAAAAAAACACACATCAATGTTTTTTTTTTTTTTTTGCCGTCGGTGGTTGCATAGAGCTGTACGAGCCAACATCAGCAGCAGTTAGATTTTTTTTTTTTAATCAGTATTTAATCGTATAATGAAGGCCAGATACAGCGAGGATGTAAACAGTATATCTACACTCAGCTGACGGTTTGGACCCGAGACTGCTGCTGCACCACACATTTAAAATAAAATTACCGGTACATGTTATTAATCACATTAAAATAAATGAAAAAAGCGATGTTAACATGCTACGTTTAAACACACCATAGCGGCTACAGTCAGTTTAATCAGAGTCAGCGATAATAACTATTGTATTCGATTTTTAATAAAGGTAACAACAAGATAACAAAATGTGAATGTTGGTGAGCAGAGTTCAGTAGCTTGTAATTAGAGTGTGTAGCTTTAAAAAAAACATAGCCTTCAATATAAATGGATATATTTTTGCTGTCGTAGTGTCCATTTTACTCTTCGTTTCACTGGAGCAGTCAGAGTCATGTGACATATACCAGCGCGCTGACTGGATAGGATTGCTTGAGTTGTCATGACGTTATCAGGGGTAATCCTCGCGGGATTTGGTCGCAAGCAACATAGTTGCTACTAGTAAATTGCTTAGGCAGTTACCGCTAGAGCTGCTGACCCGCTTTCGAGATCAATTATTATTAATATAAAAACAATGATATCAGAATTATTTTCATTCTCCTGTGGTACTAGTCAAATTCCAGACTTTCTCAAGACTTTCACAACGGAGACGTGTTTTTTCAAGCATTTCAAGCCCTGGAAATCAGTTTGGCATCTTCCCGTCCTTTCTCCAGGCTTCCAGACTCGCGTATGAACCCTGTAAACACACACTCTGCTCTCCTTTTCAGCACAGCCGGCACGACGGATTTTAGCGCCCGGGGCGAACGAGAACATTTGCGCCCCCTACCGTTATTTTTCCGATGTTACATGAGTTAGGATGTGTGTGTGTGTGTGTATCGAGACAGTATAATGATATATAATATGTAGTATAATCATATATAATATGTATTGTATATTGATATTTTACAAAAAAAAGAAAAAAAGCCGAACCAGCTGTAAGACAACTGAAACTGGAAACATAATATTACCCTGTTATTATCCTGTTTGTGATAAAAGTAAATTATTTATGTGTATAGAGGTCTCAATATGGAACATCTGAGAAGTATACAAATTAACATCCTCTACCTTTCCTGTCGCCAGACATTTCAACAGAAATGACCACACTATAGAAGACATCACAATTTGTGGGATGGTTCAATGCTATGGAACTAATACTGTCAGGAAACAAAAGGAATGTGAACTTATTTTCAAACTAGGCACTTTGGAGCCATTTGGAATGAACATTCTATTCTGAGGTCATCATCATCATCATCATCATCATCATCATCATCAACATTCTGGAATTTTGTTTAAAAGATGACTCGTTTTTTTTTTTTATCAACTTCTTAAGCACTGTTTTTTTGTATTCAGCTGATGAAGGACTTGTAGTCCAAAACGTCCTGATAATTGATTTGTAATCAATTATTCTACCTTTTTAAGTACCTGAAATATCCTTTTCTCTTCTTTTTTCTTATTGATCATTTTGGTACACAGCAGTTTTCCTTTTCTCAAACTTTATATATATATATATATATATATATATATATATATATATATATATATATATATGTTTAGTTTTTATTTATTTATTCATTAAAAAGAAGAAACTTCCAAATTCTGTACTGGTAAAAGAAAAAAACCTACCAATAAAAACAGATAAATTACTACAGTGAAGTAATTATCCATCGTTTTAACACACACAGAAACAAACTAATAATAATAATAAACAAAATATATATATATATATATATATATATATATATATATAATATTGACACGACAGCTAAATAGCAATCCGATGCAGGCAGCTCATTTAGATTACTTCCATCTTTATTATTTTGTTTATTTAGCAGACACCTTTATCCAAGGTGACTTACAGAGACTAGGGTGTGTGAACTATGCATCAGCTGCAGAGTCACTTACAACTACGTCTCACCCGAAAGACGGAGCACAAGGAGGTTAAGTGACTTGCTCAGGGTCACACAATGAGTCAGTGATGGAGGTGGGATTTGAACCGGGGACCTCCTGGTTATAAGCCCATTTCTTTAACCACTGGACCACAAAGCCTCCATCCAGCTCTGTCCAGAAAACATTTTCAAAACAGGACATCAAATAAAAATGTATAGAATAACAGTAGAAAAATAAATAAGAGGGACCTCAGATGTCAGTCGTCTCAATCGTCATCTCCTGCCCTGCAGCTGCATGCAATCAAACACACACACACACACACACTGACACACACACACACACACACACTGACACACACACACACACACACACACACTCAGATACACACACGGAGCGCGGGGTAGCAGTGTGGAGTAGTGGTTAGGGCTCTGGACTCTTGACCGGAGGGTGGTGGGTTCAATCAGGTGGGGACACTGCTGCTGTACCCTTGAGCAAGGTACTTTTACCTAGATTGCTAACCCAGTAAAAACCCAACTGTATAAATGGGTAATTGTATGTAAAAATAATGTGATATCTTGTAACAATTGTAAGTGCCCCTGGATAAGGGCATCTGCTAAGAAATAAAAAAGTATTTTTTTAAAAGCAGATAACGTTTTTTTTTTTTTTTTTTTAAATAACAATTATAAAAATTAAGAAGTTTAGTTTTTCCCAGTTTTAGCTTTCATGGAGTTGTGGATCAGCACTTTTGGAAATGTGGAACAGGAGATACAGATGTTCGAATAGTTAAGTGCCAATACCATTCCCCATTGAACACGGCTGTAAAGAAGGCGTGTCCCACCCACCGCAGCCCTAACCAATTACATGGGGACATTCACCGTAGTCACGGCGATGACCCAATGAAAAAAACAAGATTGGTGATTGGACAGCTGAGATATGACAAGAAACGTCATCATGACTATGGTCATGAAATTAAAGCAAGTCGGCAGCATAGGGTTAATAAATCGGTCCTTTTTATTATTTCATTTTTCCGCCCCTCACAGCTTGCTCCCTGGGCGGCTGCCCCGCTCTAGTTAAGGCTCTGCTTTTCAGTGTTTCCCTTGGGAGGCACACGAGGCTGGCGTTAGCTGAGCTGGGAGTGCAGAGAGGTTTAAATGGGGCAGAATGTAAATATAGATGTAAACACAGTGAGTGAGACGGGGCTCCTCGCTGCTCTTTTACCCTCCACTGTGAAAGGAATCCATTGAAGAGACACATACCTGCTGAGCTGAGGATCCACTTCCATTCTAGAACACAGAAATGAAGAGAGCATTATTTTACAATCACTCCTCCTGTACTTTCTACAGTTCAGAAGATGTGCAGCACACACTAACCGGCAGGGCTGTGCTGGGGTGAGTCAGGCTGTGGATTTACACACACTCTACATACCTGATTTAAGGGTGCGGCTCACAGACTCTGTGAAAGAAGAGAGCTGGATTACATTCTGAACAGTGAGGTGTAAAATCATCTATGAATAATAGATCACACTGTGTATTAAGCAGCTAGTCTAACTGTGACTGACATGAGATATCCTTGAGCAGGTCCAGTAGAGAAATAGTCTGCATGCACACATGGAATAGTGCACTGGACTCACCCTGTGGGGCGATGGAAGGATAGAAAGCTAACACAGACACACAGACAGATAGAAGGATTGAAAGCTAACACAGACACACAGACAGATAGAAGGATAGAAAGCTAACACAGACACACAGACAGATAGAAGGATTGAAAGCTAACACAGACACACAGACAGATAGAAGGACAGAAAGCTAACACAGACACACAGACAGATAGAAGGATAGAAAGCTAACACAGACACACAGACAGATAGAAGGATAGAAAGCTAACACAGACACACAGACAGATAGAAGGACAGAAAGCTAACACAGACACACAGACAGATAGAAGGATAGAAAGCTAACACAGACACACAGACAGATAGAAGGATAGAAAGCTAACACAGGCACACAGACAGATAGAAGGATAGAAAGCTAACACAGGCACACAGACAGATAGAAGGATTGAAAGCTAACACAGACACACAGACAGATAGAAGGACAGAAAGCTAACACAGACACACAGACAGATAGAAGGATAGAAAGCTAACACAGACACACAGACAGATAGAAGGATAGAAAGCTAACACAGGCACACAGACAGATAGAAGGATAGAAAGCTAACACAGGCACACAGACAGATAGAAGGATAGAAAGCTAACACAGGCACACAGACAGATAGAAGGATAGAAAGCTAACACAGACTCACAGACAGATAGAAGGATAGAAAGCTAACACAGACACACAGACAGATAGAAGCATAGAAAGCTAACACAGGCACACAGACAGATAGAAGGATAGAAAGCTAACACTGACACACAGACAGATAGAAGGATAGGAAAGCCTAACAGACACACAGACAGATAGAAGGATAGAAAGCTAACACAGGCACACAGACAGATAGAAGGATAGAAAGCTAACACAGACACACAGACAGATAGAAGGATAGAAAGCTAACACAGACACACAGACAGATAGAAGGATAGAAAGCTAACACAGACACACAGACAGATAGAAGGATAGAAAGCTAACACAGACACACAGACAGATAGAAGGATAGAAAGCTAACAGGCACACAGACAGAAAGAAGGATAGAAAGCTAACACAGGCACACAGACAGATAGAAGGATAGAAAGCTAACACAGACACACAGACAGATAGAATGATAGAAAGCTAACACAGGCACACAGACAGATAGAAGGACAGAAAGCTAACACAGGCACACAGACAGATAGAAGGATAGAAAGCTAACACAGACACACAGACAGATAGAAGGATAGAAAGCTAACACAGACACACAGACAGATAGAAGGATCAAGAGCTAACACAGGCACACAGACAGATAGAAGGATAGAAATCTTTCTGGTAATTCTGAAAATAAAAACCAATTCTTACCAAGTTCGTTATGAAGGCATTGAGCAGCTAAAACAATTAATCAGACAGAACAGTGTGTGGTTATTTCAGCTCCAGTACAGATTAAAATGAATCAGACAGAACAGTGTGTGGTTATTTCAGCTCCAGTACAGATTAAAATGAATCAGACAGAACAGTGTGTGGTTATTTCAGCTCCAGTACAGATTAAAATGAATCAGACAGAACAGTGTGTGGTTATTTCAGCTCCAGTACAGATTAAAATGAAGCAGACAGAACAGTGTGTGGTTATTTCAGATCCAGTACAGATTAAAATGAATCAGACAGAACAGGGTGTGGTTATTTCAGCTCCAGTACAGATTAAAATGAATCAGACAGAACAGTGTGTGGTTATTTCAGCTCCAGTACAGATTAAAATGAATCAGACAGAACAGTGTGTGGTTATTTCAGCTCCAGTACAGATTAAAATGAATCAGACAGAACAGTGTGTGGTTATTTCAGCTCCAGTACAGATTCAAATGCAGTATGAAAAACACAACCAGTTAAATGAACAGGATGTCTATGTGAAAATTAACCTGCTATCTGTGAAGTATATGAAACATACAAACTAAAATAAGGAAATATTTATATTCCTAAACCTTTGTGTCCAAACCCCCACCCCAACTTTTTTAAAATTTAAATTTTAATAGATTAATTTATTTAACCAGAAGATTTAATTTATGAATTTATTTAATCAGGTCTCATTTACAAGAGGGTCCTGGAAACAATAAAATAACAATTGCAATGTATAAAAACAATTATATGTATTATTATTTACTTATTATTTACAATCATTTCTAATTGGAGTTGGATTTCCGGTCCAGGGATGTCTTTATTTATGGGTGTGGTAGTTTAAGATACTGCTGCAGAAACCTGGAATGGGTTTTCAGCATCTCTTCATTAAGTGCTTTACTTACCCATAGGCTCAAACTGTCTCTCCATGGCTAGAAGAAAAACAGAACAGTCCATATTATTGTAAACCTGTTTGACATGTTTAAAATGCACAGAGCTATGAAATGCCTCATGATAATGATAAAGTTCATACCATCCATTCTTCTCCATTGGATCACCAGCAGAGGAATGGCTCCAATACTGAGAGCTAAAGTCAAGAAGAAAGCCACCATCCATCCAGAGACTCCTGGGAAAAAATCACCTGGAAAACAACACAGCAGCTCAACACACTGGAACACAAACACACCCCTCCCAACACTGACCACACCCCTCATAGTGAGCATTCCAGACACCCCTCCCAACACTGAGCCACACCCCCCCAAACACAGCAGACAGTACAAATAGGACTGCTCAACACCACCCCCAAATGTGTTCGATTCAGATATTGACTGGTCCACTGGTTCATATGTTTGATTCAGATATTGACTGGTCCACTAGTTCATGTGTTTGATTCAGATATTGACTGGTCCACTAGTTCATGTGTTTGATTCAGATGTTGATGCTCCATCATGGTGACTGTAATCTATGGTCAGTGTCAGTCAGGCTCAATCCACAAACATGTGATACTCACTGGATATGTGGAGTTTGGATTCCCAGTCTGGTTTGGGTGTTTTACTTCTAACCAGACAGGAGAACACGTTGGACTGCTGTTTGATTTTGATGTAGCTGCTGACACTGCGGAGCCCCTGACTGACTCTCAGCACTGTTGTGTTGGACAGTGATGTCACATCGTTTCCATCCCTGTCTCTCCAGATAACTTCAGGTTCAGGGTCCCACCCCTCTGATCTGCACACCAGCCGGGTCTGCTCTCCTTGTGTAGAGTCCATAGAGATTGAGGGCTGGGTCCCCAGAGCTGTCAGGGAATAGAGACAGTGAGACACACACAGATAGACACACCAGCCAGGTCTGCTCTCTTTGTGTGATATGTCTTTATTATAGACTGAACTACTGTGTCAGTGCTGACATATCCAGTCCTGTGAGGATCCCAGCTCCCCTGTATTATATTATGCCCTGTGAAGGGGCTCTAGGGGAGGCGGTCGTATGTACTGTATGCACATCACACTTCACAGAATGCTCTATATATCCAGAGAACTGCTCAATCGATTGGTGTGAAACTTGGTACCGTTAACCTGTGCAGATTGGGACTGATTTGAGCCAGAATGAGTGAAAAACACAGATTAGCTGAAATTGAGTTTAATGTTTGGGAAATCCCTGCACTAGAAATTGAAAACTCGAAAAATACAAATAAAATATAACGTCAAAATATATCCTGTACATAATCAGCGTTGTTCAGAGGCAGAGAGCTGGTTTAAAAAAGTCACTGATCTGATTTCAGGCTGTCAGGCTAAGAGAGTCTAAGTCTGCTTGTTGCTCGCTTGTCACTGGTTTCAGTAACTACAATACGGTACCATTGGCTTGCACTACTGTACTCAATTTAATTGAATAAAATTAAATTATGACTGTCTGCTTCCATACAGATCCGCTGATTTCCGCACTAATAAAGCGCATGAATACCCGCTTCCGCACAGATCAGATGATTTCTGCACGAATACATTTTGATAATGTACTGTATTAAACCACATGGATTATCGAAACACGAATTATTGAAACACAGATTAACGGGCGTCTGCTGTATTAACATTATTAAGTAAAAGTTATTGAGAATATCAGATTGTGAGGGTATAGGGAGAGTCTGTGTTTCAGTTCAGCATTCTGTCTGCATGTCACACTGACATGTTTGTAACTTGGTGTGACAGAGAAAGAATGATTCTTAGCGTTAGATCTCCCTCCCTCCCTGTGAGGGCGCTGTGTAAAGGGAACAGAGTACCCTGGACTGGATGGCCAGGAGGATTGGAGGAGTGGTTGCAATCGTTAACCAAGGGGTCATGAGTGACGGTGTAAAAAGGGGAAGTAGTGAGGTGATCTGTTCCTTGTGATGGTTATGCTCAGAACTGAAAGGACCAGTACTGTGATACTAAACTTGAGTGTTTTGTTTGTTTTGTCTGTCTATCTAAAAACGTACTGTTTGTCTTGTTTGTTAGACTAGACGGCTAACACGATCCGGAGCTGTCGCCCATGGCCAGCACTAAACCCGGACAACACTGCACTACGTATTCACCATTGTTGCACGTAATAAATTGTACCTCACCACAAGCACTACAGCACTCACTCTGGACTGGTGACCGTGTTTGTGTCTAATTGTGTTTATTATTTACGGGACTGCAACCCTTTATCATTATTGCAAGCTCTTTATTATTTACCGCTTGGTCATCAGACCGTTGGATTATAAACAAACAAACCGTTTCACCCGTACTTTGTTGTCTTTGTTTCATTGGATTGCTGCACCTGCACTTCACCTGCACTTCACCTGCGCACTAATTACCACTTTGCCACACTTGGTAATTCGTATTCTATACATACTGTTATATGTGTCATGGTCACCAACGTTTTCAGAATACTGAAAGTCTAGATTATTTAATATACAGTCGTGGGTAGTTTTGTAATGAAGAGACAGGAGCTGGTAATACAGTGGGGTTCAACTTGTGTATCAAACATTAAGCTGGGTCCACACCTGAGCGATCAGTTGCGCAACTTAGTTGCATGCAACCGAGTCGCTTATATGTGGACGTCCCTGCAACCAGTTGCGAGCAGTTGCACAACCAGTTGATTGAAGTAGAGCCGGGCTCTACTTTCCAAGCAACCTCCTGAGTGACTTCTGTAGACACAGGCGATCACGTGGCAATTCACAGACTCTGATTGGTTCTTATAATGCTGACTGCACGGTTGCATATCCTGTCATAAAAAGCTCTAATTTAAAAAATGTCATGTAAAATTAAATGGTTTTGTCCAGCTTTTTACATGGTTTTTGTTTTTTTCTTTAGGGAATATTGCATTTAAAATAACAACAGTTGAAAAAATAATAACAGCCAACTCTTCCTCGTTAATTACTGGACACATTATGACCTGACCAAAAAAAGTGTCACCTCAGTTGTCAAAAATTAAATAAAATAAATACAATTCTAAACTTGTAGACACGGGACAAAAAAAAAAAAAAAAAACGTTGTCAAAACCAAAAAAAAAACTACTTCACCTTGTAGATGGAAAAACATGTAAAATAACCTGTCAACTCAGTTATCATAAAAGAATGAAACTTGGGAACCTTGTTGCACAAGCAATTGCTCAGGTGTGGACACAACAATTGCTCGCAACTGAGTTGCGCAATTTCGGGAGCAATTGGGTTGCACAACTAATCACTCAGGTGTGGACTTGGCTTTACTGACCTGCGACTATCACTTCAGTCTGTCCTTCTTCATACCGGCTTCCATCATCAGCTACGCAGGTATAGACGCCTCTATCAGAGGGCCGGAGGTTTCTCAGATGCAGAGAGATATCACCTCTTTCCAGTGCAGAGGGAGAGAGAGCAGTGCGGTCCCGGTAGTCACTGTCCTGTCTGCTGAGCTGATCCCTTTGGTTCAGATATAAATGAACAGGCGTGTCGAATCTCTCCCTGAACCACCTCACTTCCATGTCCACAGCACTGAGTCTGGGAGAAATGTGACAGGGCAGGATGACATCATCACCAGGCTCAGCAATGACAGGCTGATCAGAGCCAACGACACGCCATCCACCTGAGAAAGACAAGACAAGGTAAGGCAATTGCAAAACAGTACTCTAATATCAGTGCTCTAATATCTACTTGAATAGATATTGTTTCTATTGTTTATGGTGGCAATTCATTTCAGTTTGAGGCTGCTTATGACTGGAATGAATTTTAAATCAAATTACAGAGTTTTTGTTTCGGAGGATGTTTTTAATTGGAATCTGAATTCACTATTGTCTGATGCAGGTGTATGTACTTGTTAATGTGTTATTTATTTTTATATTTTTCTATGTTTTTTCTATGTTTCCTTTGTACTGCTGTGATGTTTGTCTCTTGACCAGATTGACATGGTAAATGATAATTTGTTCTCAATCTTCTTATCTGGTAAAATAGAAATGAAAAATAAAATGAAAATTAGAAATAGTTGAGAGCTATTAGCTAAGTTTCTTGAGTCCATGTCGATGCAGACAGCTATATACAGGGCCCTGGAAATAAGAGGGAGCATCTCAGTGGATCAGTTTCATTTCTACAGTCCCTCTCACCTTGTGTAGAAACAGCTGGTAGCAAACTCAAGACAATGAGACAGGTCCTCCCCAGGAATCTCATCTTCATTCTCCTAGAAAATAACAATCAAGATCTCTTAGTTAAAGCTGTGTGACACAAACAGATTATTAATATCAGGGATCACATTCATCAGGATAGTTCGTATTTGAATGTTCAGCTGCCTTCAAAACTGCTTTGGTTAAGCCTTTAGTCAAAAAATCCAACTTAGATTGTAATTTTAGACCCTTTTCTAACCTACCATTCTTAGCTAAGGGTCTTGAGAAGGTAGTACTCAATCAACTACAATTTCTGGATTGTAGCAATGTTCTTGAGAAGATAGTAGCTGATCCCCTCAACAGATTTCTGGATTGTAGCAATGTTCTTGAGAAGTTCAGTCAGGGTTTTGATCTGCTCACAGTACAGAGGCTGCCCTTGTCAGAGTGGTGAATGACTTACTGATGAGTGCAGACTCTAACTCTATATCCACTGTGGTTCTGTTACACCTCAGTGATACTGTGGATCAGGACATTTTAATTGAGCATCTTAAACAGCAGAGAAAGAGGAGAGGGGCTCACAATATACAATATACAAGATATTCAAAGTATTCTCGTAATTCATTTGAAGAGATTAAAATAACAATGATGAATGAGGATCCACATATACCACAAAATAAATACAGGCATATACTCTACACACACACACACACGCACACACACACACACACTGACATGGGCAACAGTGTGGAGTAGTGGTTAGGGCTCTGAACTCTTGACCGGAGGGTTGTGGGTTCAATCCCAGTTGGGGGACACTGCTGCTGTACCCTTGAGCAAGGTACTTTACCTAGATTGCTCCAGTAAAAACCCAACTGTATAAATGGGGAATTGTATGTAAAAATAATGTGTAAAAAATAATGTAATTGTATGTAAAAAATAATGTGATATCTTGTAACAATTGTAAGTCGCCCTGGATAAGGGCGTCGGCTAAGAAATGAATAACAATAATAATAATAATAATAAAAGCTGGGCTGGCCTGACTGGAACTGTTCTAAACTGGTTTAAGTCATATCTAACAGACAGTACACTGTTCCTTTAGGGGAGTCTGCATCAGGATTATCTGCTATTACTTGTGGTGTCCCCTAGGGCTCTATTCTTGGTCCCATATTATTTTCTTTGTAACATATGGATAGACCTAAATAATACTACTGTCGCCACACACAGATATTGTTGTAATGCCCTGAGCGGAAAGTGGTAATACTGGTGTTGTAAGGTGATATCACTATCGTTTCAGACCCAATAATACTATCGTTAGGCTCTACACAATGGCATGATTATTGCCACAATCCTTGGCAAACACTTATTTTTTTGCAAGTACTTCCTGCTCCCAGAACTGCATCCTGTTGTCTGCATCTCCCTGCTCCCTATTGACAAATGCAACTCTCCCACGAAACATAAGATGCATATTTTCAGACTCTAATCCATATATTACAAAAAATAATGGCTGGTTCAGTGTACATTAGCAGGGGTGTAACAGGGGAGATCTGTGCTGACTGTCTGGCGCATGCATGGTTCTGCAGTAAGAAGGCAGCAGCCTCATAAGATCCGCCTGTCAGTCATGGCAATGACACGGAGAGGTGGGACGAGGGGTGTGGTCTCTCCTCTCTCTGAATGGTTGGGGGCGGGCCTTGGGGATTGCTGGGCCTATAAAATAACGCTCTGTTGTTCCCTCAGGTTGGCCCCTAGGGACGAAACGAAGCAGCGGAAGCTCTATTGTCGGACCGAGAACAAAAAGAAAACAAAACAAAATAAATTAAAATAGGGGTAGCGGAGAAACCGTGGGCAGGCCCAAAAGTGTAGACCCGCAGTCTGAGGGAACGGTGCAGTGTGGGGCCGGAGACCCGGACCGTGCGGGTAGCTTGACGGTCGGGAAACGCTGCAGAGTGCAGCACCTTTATTTTGTAGTTTTGTTAGTGGTGTTTAGTTTTTCATTATTATTTTGAGCACTTGTATCTGCACTGGACTGTCTACCGTATTGGTAACCCTGTGGTCCCGATTACTGTTGTCAGTATTCATGCCACGGACAACAGCGCCCTCTGCGGGTAAAAATAAATCAGTGCGCCTGAGCGGCGTTACAAATAAAGTTCTGTCTCCTGTGTCAGTGAATTGCCCACCACCTTTCCACATGGGGTATTACCATCTTGAGCTCCACTCTCGAGCTCCACTGTCCCCAGAACCTCTTGATGGTATTACTCCCTGGTAATACACACTGAACCAGCCAGTATTCTATTACACCCTGAACTAGCCAGCATTCTATTACACAGTGAACCAGCCAGCATTCTATTACACACTGAACCAGCCAGTATTGTATTACACACTGAACCAGCCATCATTCTATTACACAGTAAATCAGCCAGTATTCTATTACACACTGAACCAGACAGTATTGTATTACACACTGAACCAGCCAGTATTGTATTACACACTGAGCCAGCCAGTATTCTATTACACACTGAACCAGACAGTATTGTATTACACCCTGAACCAGCCAGCATTCGATTACACAGTGAACCAGCCAGTATTGTATTACACACTGAACCAGCCAGTATTCTATTACACAGTGAACCAGCCAGTATTGTATTACACACTGAACCAGCCAGTATTGTATTACACACTGAACCAGCCATCATTCTATTACACAGTGAACCAGCCAGTATTGTATTACACACTGAACCAGCCAGTATTGTATTACACACTGAACCAGCCAGTATTCTATTACACAGTGAACCAGCCAGTATTGTATTACACACTGAACCAGCCAGTATTGTATTACACACTGAACCAGCCAGTATTCTATTACACAGTGAACCAGCCAGTATTGTATTACACACTGAACCAGCCAGTATTCTATTACACACTGAACCAGCCAGTATTGTATTACACACTGAACCAGCCAGTATTGTATTACACACTGAACCAGTCAGTATTGTATTTATATATGCTTCCACTGGTGAGATCACTGGTAAACACAGTGTGACTCTTCACATCTTCACTGTTATGCTGAGGTCACACTGCTGTGTATGTGTCTATGAAACCTGGTGACATCGCTGCTATTTCAACCTTACTAGTAAGGCTGAACTCAGAAGTTGGATGTCTCAAAATGTCTTGCTATTGAGCTCCAGTTATGTCCACTACACTACCCTCCATCAAGTAAGGAGACTTAGGGTTTGTACTGGGGAATACCACACAAAACAAATATCTTATTTATTTGTTTGCATGGAGAATTAGGCTGCAATATCACTCTCAGTGTTGACTGAACTGATAGTGTGATGTGGTACCGGCACCACAGTCATGCATCTAATTAAGTGTTAATGACAGAGGTGGAGGTTCTTAACTGACAGATAATGAATGACCTGTGGGGAGGTTCAGGGGGTTCACAGTCAATTCACCCCAAAACGAGGTCGGCTTAAGCACTGTCGGACGCAAGTGAAATCAGAGGCAAGTCAACTCGGATTACGGTGAAATCAGAGGCAAGTCAACTCGGATTACAGTGAAATCAGAGGCAAGTCAACTGGGATTACAGTGAAATCAGAGGCAAGACAACTGGGATTACAGTGAAATCAGAGGCAAGTCAACTGGGATTACAGAGAAATCAGAGGCAAATCAACTGGGATTACAGTGAAATCATAGGCAAATCAACTGGGATTACAGTGAAATCAGAGGTTAGTCCGGTCAGACCACTGATGAATAATAATCACAATCATCATTTCACTGACCTTTACTTTACAAAGACAGCAAGCAAATTAAAAGACATCTGTCATGTGTTGCACTGCATAATTAAACTGCTGAAAAATAATAATTATTATTATTATTATTATTATTATTATTATTATTATTATTTTGTATAAAATAAATCCATACACGTTTGAATATCAAAATGTGCGTCCTCATATCTCGATAGCAGGCATCTTCAGTGAACTGTACAGGGTGTTCATAATTCACTGAGTAGAGACTGTGAGTCCTGAGGGACTGTAGGCATCTTCAGTGAACTGTACAGAGTGGAACACACAGTGTTCACAATGCAGTTTGCATGTGCACTCGGTTCGTTTATATGGTCTGTGACCCGGATGTTTACAATATCCTGCAGGGTATCTTGAAAGATGGCAGCTGTTGAAGTATTGCTCCAGTTTTTAACAGCATGTTTTAGATTCTTACATATTGCTGTGGAGGGAAGCAGGGGGACGTGGGGAGCTCTTTGCTAATTTAATGAATACATGTGTTGAATGCCTGCAGTAGGAGACAGTGCAGTATTCAGGTACATAATTCTGCTCTGTTCTCCTACTGTAAGCATTGAACAAAGTAATTTGAGAAAGGACTGAATCTATTTGACTATTTTTGTGAGTTTTGTCCGGTTTGGCTTGGATTTTGGTGTCTGACCAAATGTTTATCAGAGCTTTAGTTTCTTGCACTGTTCATGTAATTTATGGTTACCAGATTCGCAGAGTGAAAATCTGAGTTTTTTTTTCTTCAATTCACTGATGTCATACCAATTCTGAAGCTGTTCAAATAACAGTATATAATAACAGAATAATAGTTTACAAATTAAACATTGAGTGTATTATTCACACAGTTTCCTTCTATGCTATCCTCCTCAGTGTGCAAACAGGCATGGCTTTTTACTGTTGAGATATCTGCTGATTCCTGTCCACTGTGATTCATACTGTTGAGAAAATAAGAAGGTAATAACACACAACACTGCCTTACTGTATTTCTCAACACAAAACCCTTCCTGGGTGGCTGAAACACTCAGCTTCACTTACACTTATAAAACATCCACACTGTATACAAGCATTGACCAGACCAGAATGTAGGCTTGTACTGAAATATTTACACACGCATGTGCTGCTAGCCAATCAAGGGACAGATGGCTTCATATACTGACACAGTGTGATACTCTTGAATCACCACACCCTTATCCACTGTGTGCACAAGCAAACAGAGGGACAGATGACTTCATATACTGACACAGTGTGATACTCTTTAGCATGTGCTCCATCATGTCCAGTTTCATCACAGTGAATCAGTGCTCCTCAGAGACAGTGCATGCAAACACTTTGATGGAGACAGATAAACAGGGAGCCTCCACAAGCCCCAGATTCTGATCCTCTTGATTTGTGATAAAGAAGGACCTTTTCAGGGACCAGTGTGACAGACAGATAGACAGAAAAACAGCCTCCATCTGCCGAGAGATTATGATACGATCAATAACTTGCTGTGCTAAAGAAGGTCTTCAGTGAGCTTCAACACAACAGGAAAGATGTTCTCTAGATATGCACAACTCTAAAGGTATAAATATTAAATTTCTCATATATTTAGGTAGAACTACATACACTTCCTAGTGTGTTTTTTAATACACTGAAAGATAACATTCTAAATAAGTTTATTTATTTTTACTCAGAGCTCATTATTTTTGTGTTGGGAATTTCTTTGGAAACGCAGTTGTATTTCTGAGAAACCGCCCCCTCATCAAATATATAATCATGGAACTATATAAATACCCTCCTTCATCTACACCCTTACCATTCATCAAACCATATAAATACCCTTTTTCATCTACGCCCTTATAGTTAATTGTTTGTTTGGTCCCCTCCTCCGTCATCGTTCAGTGTTTGTTTGGTCCCCTCCTCCCTCATCGTTCAGTGTTTTTTTGGTCTCCT